>JAODXP020005620.1:35000-50134 GCA_027497455.2 Sardinella longiceps | reverse complement strand
TGATACAGTAGGGACTCTTTAGAATCACTCTCAGTGATCAAGGGGCCACCATTTACTAGACTTCTCTGCACTCCATAACCTAAGGCACACACACACACACACACACACACACCATGGCAGAGTATTCTTTCTTTAGTCAGATATTCTTCATGACTGGTGAGTAATAGTATACTACTGTAACATATAACTTATGTACAAAAATTACGTAACTCATGCATAATAGTATACATTACAGTACATCAAGAAAAATAATTGTTTTGCATGTATATATATGTATGTGTGTGTGTGTGTGTGTGTGTGTGTGTGTGTTTGTGTTTGTGTATGTGTGTGCTCTCAGGTCTGCTTGTGCCGGTGTTATCTATGTCCACCTCAGTAGTGGTGCGTGAGGGACAGTCAGTCCAGATGAACTGCTCTCATAGGGTGAACATTGAAGGCTTTACCTCATTCATCTGGCTGAGGCACACAAACCAGACTCCTCCAGTCTGCATTTTGACTATAAATTACCGTGCGACACATTTACAAGACACACAACAACCGCCCACTGGAACATATTACAATGGCTTTAACAGCGCTAACTTTCTGTGGACTGTAGACACACACATCCAAATGTCTACTCTAGAGATTAGGAGTGTGAGTTTGTCTGACTCTGGACTCTACTACTGTGGGAAGAATACAGGCGGCTACATGGACTTCCACAATGTAACACACCTAACGGTCACAGGTAAGGATACGGTGTAATGTACATTTCTTTATCTCTGTCACTCGCTCCATGTAGCTGGGTTTCCATCAAACTTATTCACATTTCATATTCACATTAACAAAAATTGGCTCAATAATATTCACAACTGTGTGTGTTTCCATACATTTTGAAAAAAAGGAACCTAATCAACTGACGTGCTCCGACCAGCTGTTGAATGAAACGTAATGCTGCCAGGCCAATGCAAATATAATTAAAGAGTTAATCTATAGAATATTAACTACAATAGTGTTAAAGAGTTAATCTATAGAATATGAACTAGAATAGATTTAAAAAGTTAAACTGTTTCCATCCAGGTGGAATCACATTGTGCCTTATTTGCATGTAGTTAGTCATCCCTATATTCCCGTCTCATCTCTGTTTTTTCCAATGATAATTACTTGTACATAAGGTGTACATTGGTGTACAGGTGTGTGTGTGTGTGTGTGTGTGTGTGTGTGTGTGTGTGTGTGTGTGTGTGTGTGTGTGTGTGTGTGTGTGTGTGTGTGTGTGTCTTCTATGATTATTTCATGAGGTGTATCCTGTCTGTAATCACAGGTTATGAAGATGAATCTGATACCGACCTTACAGAGACAACAGATGATGGTATGTGTGTGATAAAACTGCAATGGCAATGGTGATGGTAGATTTCTGTTAATGTACAATTATTGCAGTGCTTTAGTAGGGATTTCCTTATGAACTGAATGTTTTATTTTCCAATTTGTTGAAAAAACATTCAATTCATAAGGGAAATCCAATGTAGGTCGAGGGGGCTAGGTTTAGCGTAAAGGTTAAGGTAGTGCCTTTTAGGCGGGAAGGTGCCATTGGGGGCAAAAAACACCACTGAGCTCATGGAAACATGAGCCACCTCAACCCTCATCCTAACCCTAAGTAGGGGGGAGTAGTGCTTTGAGGGCAGCACTGCCTGGAAGGCACCGCTAAGGAGCAAAAAATAACAAAGACCTTTTTGTCTAGCATGATTTTATGCAATAATAATGAAGCTTTCTATAAAATACAGTATTTCATGAGGTGTTTGCCTGTTGTATTTCACTGTATGTGAGTTCATGCTTTGTGGCTTTTTTTGTATTTCATGAGGACTTGCAAAAGATGTTTGGTCCACTGAATCCATCTACAGCGTGTGTGTGTGTGTGTGTGTGTGTGTGTGTGTGTGTGTGTGTGTGTGTGTGTGTGTGTGTGTGTGTGTGTGTGTGTGTGTGTTCTCTGTCCCAGCAGGGCAGTTCTGTGGAACTGTGGTTCTAGTCCTGAGTTCTATTGTAGTTCTCAGTGCTGTTCTCAATCTTCTGCTGTTGATCCTGATGCTGACTAAACACAGAGGAGGATTCACACACCACACAGGTACGATAGAACCCAATACACACACACACACACACACACAGGACTCAATTACATTAGAACACAAGAACACAAACACATTGGAGGATTCACACACCGCACAGGTATGATACTCCTCTACTACACTCCTCAATGGCCTTCAAATGGCCTGCTCCCAATTATCTATGGCTATCCCTCTCTCTAGAAACCTGATTGGTGGAAAGCTACAGGGATTCCACCATAAAATGACAAGATGATTGTGATTGCAATGACTATTACCAGGTTTAGACGGAGCTAGAAAATTCAGGGTTTTTTTTTTTTCGAAATAGGCTTTTTCATGTACTACTTCCATAATAACGTGACAATTCCAGGAAATTTGACTTGGGTTGCTGCCAAATACAGTGTTAATTATGCACTTAATTATGATGTTGTCTTTGTTTCTCCTGCTAGTTCCTGATGCTTCTGATCATCACACACCAGCAGCACCTGACCAGGTGAGTTTAAAGTTTGGGGTTAATCCATGGAAACCATAATCCAGATTCACTTTCTTTTTCCTTTTGTCCTTAACTAGCATAGCCCGTCCATAATAGTAATGTTCATCCGTATTCATGGTCTGGAGATGGTCTTCTGGGGAGGGTTTAGTCTGTTTACAGACAACTGGCCAATAAGTGAAGCTGATGGGACAAGCTGTCCAATCATTTCTGAACTGAGTACACTCCCCCTGCCCTATAATCGCGTCAGGTTAAAGAACCTCCAGACCATGGATACGGAAGAACAGCAGTATTGTGGGCGGGCCATGTCAGGCTAGTCCTAAACTCTTCATCTTAGGGTTTGCCCCAACCAGTTTGTACTGTTTAAACAGCAGGGCCTCAGGTTGGTGTGTGTGTGTGTGTGTGTGTGTGTTTTCAGACTCAGGATTCAGACTCTATGAACTATGCAGCTCTGAGTTTCTCTGCCAAGAAGAAGAGGAGGAGCAACTTCCAGACTGACAACCCACACGTCATTTATGCTGCCACTAGATGAATGGACACACACACACACACACACACACACACACACACACACACACACACGTCATTTATGCTGCCACTAGATGAATGGACACACATACACACACACACATCATTTATGCTGCCACTAGATGTATGGACACACACACACACACACACACTCACAAACTATCTGAGAGAGAACACACCACACACAGAGAGAGGAAAAGAGATAGAGGTCTGTGACTGAGACAGATTTGTGCTAGCCTGGGCGAAAGCGACTGTTCACTATGTCATACAGTCTGGCCCAACGCATTTGAAATAGGTTTCCGTTTGGATATGATGTATTCCCTCGCCTGGCTCTCATGCCTACAACTTTTGCTTTCAGTATTAACAGTATTATCGCAAGTTCTGATCTATTTTGACATCGTAGTGGCAATAAATCCTCAAGATCATGGATGCTAATGTCATGTACCAATTTTGTGAATGTAATTCAAACATGGGGAGAGAATAACAAACGCGTCCCTATCCTGTAGGACTACAAAATTTTGAGACATCGCTCTAAACTGTGTGCTGATTGGCTAAACCATAGAGTAACCGAGGGAAAGGCGGCAAGGGGGTTTATTCCAGACTACTTGCGGAGATAGAATGTTTAGCGGAGGTACGAAGGATGGCATCGCCAGGCTAGATTTGTGCGATGGCTTACTTGCATTTTGTAGTTCCTCTGAAAGCTACCCAGCCATGTGCACCATGACCTGCAGTGTGGATGGGGTTGTGTGTGTGTGTGTGTGTGTGTGGGGGGGGTTGTGTGTGTGGGTGTGTGTGTGTGTGTGTGTGTATGTATGTGTGTGGGTTGTGTGTGTGTGTGTGTGTGTGTGGGTTGGTGTGTGTGTGTATGTGTGTGTGCCAAAGCTAATGCGAAGGCAAGAGCTTGCAGCTAAATATAGTACTCCAGTGCTCTAGGCCCCTGTCTGTTGTGGGTATTTCTAACAGTTTCCTGTCCTGCGTGTGTGTGTGTGTTTGTGTGTGCGCGCGCAATCGTGCCTTGACAGTGAAGGAAGTTTATGAAAATTGTCCGATCACTCAGTAATACAAACATGTCTTCATGATGGCCTTTAATTTGAATGCTTAAATAGTTTGTGATTTTGGGTGAATAAATCAGCTGGAATGCCATAAAACAGCCTTGTCTGTCTTCTGTGTGGGAAATAAGGCAGTTGGTGGATCATTAGAGGGCATGAAAATGTTGCTGGTCAAATAGAAAACACTCAAGCCTGAGTGCTGCTCAGAGCAGGTTCTGGGCCACTTCATATATAGGCTGTACCCAGGAAGAACCGGAGCACACTGAATCATTTTAAGTCTTTATTTCAGGTGCAATCAAAGACTGATGTGTCAACCTCTGAGTCTGGGTTGATGCAGAGTGGGTGACATCACAATGGGGCCATTAAGCAACTATAATGTTGTTCCAGATGGTCTGGCCAGCTGCACCAGTAGTCACTTTTTCAACTTTAGGACTACAATCAGCTGTCTTAAGACTCGGATCCTGTTCCTGTTTCCTCTGCCTACAACTGTTTCAAAATAAAAGTCCTCGATATAATAAGTAACAAATAATGAATTTAACTGTTTAAACTACTCAACAATTTAAGTGTCCAGCCATTCAGTGTCGGTCAGTTTTCATCAACTGTGCATCCAGGAAACTATTCACCTTATTCCGCGGGTAAACATGGGGGCTGCCATGACGACTGTCTTTCAACATCCGGTCTGGCAACACATTGGCTTAGCATTGTGATATTTGATGTTTTAACGGACTGATATAAGTGGTCTTACTATGAAGTTGTGCTCACTATATCAATCAAGTACAGTTAGTTGCCAGATAAAATATGATGTTTTCAGCAGTAAAATTGTGGTTCCATGGCTGCAATAAGGAGTTTTGTGATAGTGGTATTTCATGACAAATACGTGGATGTGAATGAGAGGCAGGTGGCTAATGGAAGTTCCAAGACAATCGGAGGACAATCACGGAAGAAAAAATGACAAAAAGGGGCAGGGCTGAATAAGGTGAATATTATTTATTTATTTTTTTTAAGATGTTTTTTGGGCTTTTTGCCTTTAATCAGATAGGACATCGGAATCAAACCCGGGTCCCCGGAGTAATGGTCTGACACTCTAGCCACTGAGCCACGGTGCCCATGAATATTAATTTTTAACATTCCTAGCAACCACCACCATACCTTGCAACAGCCTAGCAACCACCTCAATTACCTTAGCAACAGCCTAGCTACCACTTTGGCAACTGCTTCAAGTACCCCTAGGAAACTTAGCAAAGTTAACAATTTGCACCAAATAATTTCAGACGACCACATCTCAAACTCACCATAAACTCCTCCCTTGCATATTAAACGCACGCACATGCTCACTCACACACTGAAACACACACACACAAACACACATCTGAAACACATAATATTGAAACACATATCAGACTCCTCCATCACACACACACATATATCTCACACACACTCATCTGAAAGTCGTCATATATGACTCCTCCTGCCTCGCATATTAAACGGCCACATCTCTCTACAGCTCACTTGTGAGTGTAGCCCCTCATTGAAGGCACGCACACACACACACACACAGAGAGAGAGAGACACAGCATGTCCAAGAGTCTCGTCCAGTGGTTGGTTGTCTACTTGTCAAGTGAGTGCTTATGGGACATCTCCTGAAAAAGAACCTCTGGATGTATTTCATTTGGCCGCTGGGCTGGGCTTTAGCACATTTCAGGTGGACTTTCATTTTGAAGAGGAGTGAGTTCGAAAACTCAATTATATGTTTTGTGTGTGTGTATGTGTGTGTGTGTGTGTGTGTGTGTGTTTGTTTCAGCTCTGCTGGTGTGTGTGTTCTCCATGTCCACGTCCGGTTCAGTGGAGGTCCGTGAGGGTCAGTCTGTCCAGATGAACTGCTCGTATAGTAAAGCATAGGCTACAACACAGTGATCTGGCTCAGACAAACCAAACACTCCACTCCAGTCTGTGTGCTCACAGTTCGCTACAACAACCCCAGCAAGAACGATCTCTACTTCTGCAGTGGTTTTAACGGCGGTGAAATGAACTCGACTGCAAACAGTACATCCTCCATTTTACAGATTAGTAGTGTGAGTGTGTCTGACTCAGGATTCTACTACTGTGGAATCATGAAAAGTGTGTTTAAGGACTACATGATCTTCAGTAATGCCACTTACCTACACGTCACAGGTAATCACAACTTTATTCTTCACTCTGTGTGAGTGTATACCAGAGTGGGTTCGTATTGTTTCCTGTTTAAAGGAATTGTTCACCTCTTTATTGAAAATTGGTTATTCACCCTCTTACCTCGAGTTACATATATGGGTAAGACCATTTTGGTGTCAGTACTTGCATTGTCCTAGTCTGGCAACCCCAATTTTACCTTTAGCTTAGCATAGGCGCTGGAAAGTAAAGTTGCCAAAGAGTTGCTATCTGGCAACATTACATTCCAGCTCCTATTATAAGATAAAGCTAAAAAATTGGGTAAATTGGGGATCCCATACTAGGAAAACCCAAGCACTAGGACCAAAATGCTTTTACCCATATGTGGGTTCACCTAAACCAGGGGTGTGCAACTGTTTTTCTTTGGCAAAGTACATGTAGGTCTTCACATTGGACGACTGCAGTTAAATACAGCAATTAATATGATGCAAAATACAGTACACCAGATCTATAAGTCATATTTTTGTGGTGATATTTGTGCCATCATATTAGCGAGCACTACAGGCAACTTCGTGAGGTTCACATCTTTGTAAATGAACGTTTAGGAAGGATTGCTCGACTGCACCTATGCTGCCATTGTGGAGGTGGGGAGATGCTACAGCAACAACCAAAACTTCTTGGAACAGAACCATTTGTCAAAACGTCTTAACTTCAATCTCATAGCCCTTTCTACCCTCACCAGTGTACAACAAAGTGCACTAATTGGCATGTTTTCCATTGAAGTGTCTGCCTATCCCTTTGAAGAAATTAAACAAATCACAAAAATGTAAAAAAAAACTAATTAAATAACTAATTCTCTACAGGGGAATTTCGGTCAATTCAAGTAGGAATGTAGGAATGTTTTCTCACCACTGACTGTACTCGTTGTCCAAACTTAGAATTCTTCATTAAGACAAATACTTTACTGATATATCAACGCCAACTTTCAGCTAACACTCACAGCAAAAGGTAGCATCCATTTTCTCATAAATGACATTCATTGTCAACTGTTTAGCAGCATCTATTTGATTCATGTTTAGTAGCATTGTGTGTGTGTGTGTGTGTGTGTTTTCACCACAGCTGTTGCAGATGAGTCCAATGTAGAACCTACCCAGAGAGCAGACAAAGGTATTTATTGAGGGAATGTGTGTGAGTGTGCATTTCAAATAAGTTTTGTATGTGTGTTCACCAAGATTTTTAACACAATTTTACTGAATTTCTGTGTGTGTGTGTGTGTGTGTGTGTTTGTTTGTTTGTTTTCAACAAAGCTACTATTGATGGGTCCACTGCTGTACCTACCCAGATAGCAGAAAAAGGTATTGTGTTTGAGTGTCTTTCCATGTGCGTGTGCGCGTCTTTGTTCACAATGGGAAAAGATTGTTGCAATCAGATGAAGTGCTTGTTCAACAGCATTCAAAAATAGCTCTGCTTAGCACCCAATTGTTATATTACACATATTTTTTATTTTAATTTTATGTGCGAGAGGTTACGGAAATTCTGCTTTTTGGTCAGGAGAAGGTCGTGGAAAAAATCAGGGAATTTTAAATCTGATCTGGAGTGGGAACCCTGTGAATAATAAGTTTTTCTAAAATTAATTAATTTATGCATACTTTTTAAAAGTGAAAAAGCAGGCGTTAAAGCTCCACTTATCTCAGTGTTCATTCAAACCACAGGCATGCGATGGAATTTGTGTGTGTGTGTGTGTGTGTTCAGGGGCACAGCACAGGTAGGATATTACATCTGGGGGGACAGGGCGGTACAGATGTGAATGCGAGCACTGGAAAATTTGGTAACACTTTGCGGTAAGGGTACATGAATTATCATGAATTCATGCATGAAATCATTCATGATAAATTCATGATTCATGCATTACTTCATCTCTGAAAGTCTAATGAGTTATCAGGAATTAACTTGAATTCATTGTTTGTCATTAATGACCTCCTGCTGAAATAGCACATGATCTTAAGTATTAGTTACTCTGGGTACATCATCATGAGTCATGATTATTATTATTATTATCATGATTAATTAGCATGAGTCATGATTATTTAGCATGATCATGATGAATTCATCATGTTTGTGCCCCCTCAACTAAAGTGTTTTGAACAAGAACATCATGATCATGTGTAATTAGTCATGACTCATGATGATGTACCCAGAGTAATTAATGCTTAAGATCATCTGCTATTTCAGCAGGAGGTCATTAATGATAAACAATGAATTCATGCCAATACCTGATGAGTCATTAGATATTCAGAGATGAAGTAATGCATGAATCACGAATGAATCATGAATGAAATCATGCATGAATTCATGATAATTCATGTACTCATACCGCAAAGTGTTACCGAAAATTTTAGTTGCTTTTAAAAGAGAAATGTAGCGAATAAATAGCCCTGTACGCTACATGTGATACAACATAGGCACAACTGAGCTGACACTGAATACATGTGTTGCATCAGATTTTCTGACTCTTTAAACAGTACAGACTGCACTTAGCACTCTGTGGCCATCCCTGATACATAATTCAGTCCTGTAAGTAACATAGCAACAAAAACCCTCCTGCAGTAGCCAAAGCAGTAACTATACATTGTAATTTACTACAACAACTGGAATTGAAAACTACTGTTTTCTTCTTTTTATTTATTTATTTATTTTTTTAATGAATATTGCCCCTAAATAATCCAGCCTTGTGCCTATACATAAAACCCTTTAGCAATTTTTTTTTTTAACTTTGCTGTAACTTTTCACCTCAGTAAAATAGATTCAGAATAAATAGGCTATCTCTTTGTGATATGGTATTAGTTATTTTTCCCTTTCCCTTCTTACACTGGTTTTATGAGACCTCACTGCACCTCCCTTCCTGCAAAGATAAAAAACTCATCAGTGCAAATTATAGGTCTATATCATAATATGAGGTGATTTTACAAGCTCTTGGTTAAGATGGATGGAACTCCAGTCAACCAACCAAGTCAAGTTTACCTCCCTCGCCTAAATGGGGGAAAGCTTTACACTGAAATTGAACCCCCTTATTTTCGAGCAACTGCATTAAAAGTGGTACCAATGGATGGGTAAACTGGTTGTCTAGTTTAATTTAATACCAAATACCTTTGTAAGAGCAGATATACCCATGTAATAAGACAATTGAGCAATACCGTGTCACCCGCAATATTATAGGGGGGACAGATCGACGTCCCGATCACTCTGAGGTGGACATATCCCCCTCTGAAAGGGCCTAACTGCTTGCCTGTGTGTGTGTGTGTGTGTGTGTGTGTGTGTGTGTGTGTGTGTGTGTGTGTCCTCTTCCCATAGGTCAGTTCTGCAGTGGTGTGTATGGAATTGTGGTTCTTGTCTTGGGCGTTGTCAGTGCTGTTCTCAATCTGGTGTTGTTTACCATCATCCTGAATAAACCCAACACAGGTAGATACAAGCATATACAGTAGTTGTGTCTGTAGTTTAGGTTTTTCTGATTTTTGGGTACAGGTGTGGCTATAGGTATGCAGAATGCAGGAGTGCAGATGTGGTTAGATATTTTGTCTATGTGTGAAGCAGCAGCAGCACACTAACACCAAACCCTCTCTCTGTTCTTCATTCAGATCCTGGTGTCCCCTCTTCATGTCCAGGAGAGCAGGTCAGTTTTATTCAGATACACAACCTTCATAGTCTCCTCTGGTGTAGTATGGTAACAGACATATGCTCAGTAGTCCTATGCTAATGGTCTCTTCTAATACATGTTGTTTCTGTGTTTCAGGTGAAATCCGCTTGCCTGAGCTACACAGCCAGAGAGGAGAGAAGACACACCCTCTCCACTGAAGACACAGACACATGGGTCTATTATACTACTAGATAAATAAACTATAAAACTAGACTATGGGTTAGAGGTCTCGGTGTTGGTTACATTGATATCAACAATTCCTTTGGTTCAAGTAGACTGTCATGTGATGTCATGTAAAACACTTGCTGTACAACACTGGAACAGTAGTCCATAATAAAGCTGTTTTCTTCCATAGTTGGGCATCTCAGTGTGACTCTGTTCAACGCTCTGACTCCAGTTTGCTCACTATTTCCATCCAAACTGACTACATTGATTAAAGATCCATTTCCATCCAAACTGACTACATTGGATAAAGATCCATTTCCATCCAAATTAACTATATTGGGTAAAGATCCATTTCTATCCAAACAAACTATGTTGGGTAAAGATCCATTTCTATCCAAACTGACTATGTTTGGTAAAGATCCATTTCTATCCAAACTAACTACGTTTGGTAAAGATCCATTTCTATCCAAACTAACTACGTTTGGTAAAGATCCATTTCTATCCAAACTGACTACGTTTGGTAAAGATCCATTTCTATCCAAACTAACTACGTTTGGTAAAGATCCATTTCTATCCAAACTGACTATGTTTGGTAAAGATCCATTTCTATCCAAACTGACTATGTTTGGTAAAGATCCATTTCTATCCAAACTGACTATGTTTGGTAAAGATCCATTTCTATCCAAACTAACTACGTTTGGTAAAGATCCATTTCTATCCAAACTAACTACGTTGGGTAAAGATCCATTTCTATCCAAACTGACTATGTTTGGTAAAGATCCATTTCTATCCAAACTGACTATGTTTGGTAAAGATCCATTTCTATCCAAACTGACTATGTTTGGTAAAGATCCATTTCTATCCAAACTGACTATGTTTGGTAAAGATCCATTTCTATCCAAACTGACTACGTTGGGTAAAGATCAGCTGCACAGGGGTGCCACTAGGTGGGGAAAGATTCCAAAGTCTGACTAACTACTAACTAATATCTGTTAAATGTGTAAATGTAAATGTAAGCTACAACAGTTGGCCAATACACTCAATCAGGATCATTGTCAGTATATCAGTATTACCCTACCTCACGGAGCACTCAAAGAACATGCAATGGAATTAGCTAGGCCATTGAAATAATTGCTAGATGTGATCTTACAAAATATTAAAATGCACCAGAATGCAGGAAACAGCTATTAATTTTTCACAAATTTCCTGGGGGAGGACCCCCAGACCCTCTAACAGTTGCTCATAAAATGAAAATTTTACTTTGACACAATTCCATAGGTAATTGTTGAGGGGGCCCTAAATTTGAATCTTTCATGGGGCCAAAATTTCTAGCGGCAGCAAGGGGTTTGTCCTTTATAAAGTCCATGTCGCACATCTGATATCTCTTAACCCCCACCCACATAATTGTAATATCAGCAGAAAGGCCAGGGTGTTAGGCCCGTTTCACACACAAACTGCGCCAGAGCTCTCCATTAAAGATGACATAAAAATGGATTAATTGTGTTAGAACACAAACCACACACTGTCTTGAAGTGCAGAGAGAGAGACAGAGACCTGTGACAGATTGCCACCGTTGTGCCCTTGAGCAAGGCACTTAACCCGAAGTTGCTCTAGGGGAGACTGGCCCTGAAGTAATTGATATCTGTAAGTCGCTTTGGATAAACGCATCAGCTAAATAAATAAATAAAATAAATCAAAACCAATGTAAAAGTGGTTTTCCATTCTCCTTTAAAAGATCTATGGACACCGCGCAAGTCCCTCCCCCGCTGAAAACGTTTGGAAAAATAGAACTGGGAGCTGCGCGGTTCACTGCTCAGAAACCGGACAGGAGCCGCACAGAACACGCGTGCAGTCTGAATGACCTAACCTGTTATCATGTATTCTAAACAAAAACGGCCCAAAACCGCGCCCGCACAGGTTTGTGTGTGGATCGGCCGTTACAGTAAGACTACAATACTATGGTGATGTGTCACTAACACACACACTAGCACATAAATCACAACACTCACCAGCAATCATTATGTGTTAGAACACAAACCACACACTGTCTTGAAGTGCAGAGAGAGAGAGACAGAGACCTGTGACAGATTTGTCTGCATTTGGCATTATCTCTGAAAACTTCCCTGACATGTTCACCTTGACCTGCAGTGTGCGTGTGTATATATGTGTGTGTGTGTGTGTGTGTGTGTGTGTGTGTGTGTGTGTGTGTGTGTGTGTGTGTGGGGGGGGCAAACACAAGTGCTTGCATCTAAATATAGCACTCCAGGACTGTAGGTTGTTATGGGTCTGTTGTGGGTGTTTCTAACAGCATCAATTTCCTGTCCTGTACATCTGAATGTGTGTGTGTGTGTGTGTGAAGCTTGTTAACACAGGAAGTGAAGTATGATGCTGTCTAACTGACCCAGTGCTGCTGTGACTCCAGAAATAGAATCTCACTCTTTAGATCTGCAAGGGCTTTAGAGCTGCGTCTCAAAGTGGTCATAGGTGAGGGCCAATTTAGGGACCCAACACTGAATTGATGGCCACCAAAGAGACATTAAAAAAAGAAATCTCATTTATAATCATTTAAAGGACCATTGCATTTCTGCAGTATACATTTACTGCAATAAATACAGACCTATTAGATGCCACCAAAACATAAACACCACTAAACGGAGATTCATTCTTACAAATGAATTAATTTTTTTTTTACAAAAAAAAAGTTTTACATATGTAAGGGATAATGGACGCCGAGGTGTCCCGATATAAGAAAATAATGGACGAGGCGAAGGCGAAGAACAGCCCGACAGTGCAGTTTGCCTGTTGTAAATTATTGTCTTGTGGCCGTTATCCCGATTATCACCCGGTTGCAACTAAAACGTATAGACAGTAAGCAAATGTTTAAAACTTAAAAGAAACATGTGACTCCGTTTATCCTGTTCGGTTGGGGTACTATTTTCATATGAAAGAAGATCCGCATTCTGAAGAGCATTGACAAAGAAGACTGGATAAACTTTTTTACCCGACAAACGTCACAGGTGTCCTGTTATCAAAAATTAACGGACACCCTGACAGCCAATCAGAAAACAGTATTCCATTCCATCGGGTGATAACATGTATTATCGTGGGCGGCCAATTTTTTTTTTTTCCAAGGGCGCCATTGGCCTGGGCCACATTTTGAAAACCTATGCTTTTTAGTTTTTTGTTTTTTTTTTACACTAGATGACCACCATATCAGACACCTTCTCCTCACATACTAAACACACACACACACACACACACACACACACACACACACACACCTGAAGCCCATCACAAGATGCTCCACCTAGCATATTAAACGCACATGCGCAGGCACACACACACACAAACACATCTTAAACTGGTCATATCTGACTCCTCCTCCCTAACATATTAAATATCCACATTTCTCTTCAGCTCACTTGTGAGTTTAACACCTCACTGAAACCACACACACACACTCTCTCTCTACACACACACACACACACACACACTCACAGACGGCATGGCCAAGAGTTTCGTCCCGTTGTTTGCTGTCTGCTGGCCAGGTGAGCACTGATGGAATACACTTTACTTTACTTACTGGAAAATTACCTGTGGACGTATTTCATTTGAACACTGGACTGGGCTTTAGCACTTTACAGCCAGGTAGACTTTCATTTTGAACATGAGGAGTAAGTTTGAGATACGCAAACTCAATTATATGTTTTGTGTGTGTGTGTGTGTGTGTGTGTGTGAGTGGGTGTTTCAGCTCTGTTGGTGTGTGTGTTCTCCACGTCCGCGTCTGGTTCAGTGGTGGTGCGTGAGGGTCAGTCTGTCCAGATGAACTGCTCGTATAGTGAACAAAACACGGGCTACAACACCGTCATCTGGCTCAGACAAACCAACCACTCCACTCCAGTCTGTGTGCTCACAGTTCGCTACAACAACCCCAGCAAGAACGATCTCTACTTCTGCAGTGGCTTTAACGGCGGTGAAATGAACTCGACTGCAAACAGTACATCCTCCATTTTAGAGATTAGTAGTGTGAGTGTGTCTGACTCTGGACTCTACTACTGTGGAATTATGAAAAGTGTGTTTAAGGACTACATGATCTTCAGCAATGCTACTTATCTACATGTCACAGGTAATCAGAATTTTATTCCTTACTGTGTGTGTGTGTGTGTGTGTGTGTGTGTATTTGTTTCACATACTGTTTGACATAGAGTGTATATCATTTAGTATATTTATGCCTGTTGGAGAGTATGCAGGATCACCCACACTGTTTAGCACAATGGCTGTGTCCGAAACGGGGAAAATGCTGTCTTTGAAGGAAGCATTTGGTGGCAGCGAGGCATCAAGGCATGTCCGAAACGAATAAATACATAAAATCCTGCCTTCGAAGTTACCTTAGTTTTGCCCAATTTTGAAGGAAGCATCGATGCTTCCTTCATGCTGCCTTCAGCGCCTAACATTCTAGAATCTATCGATATCTTAGCAACAGTGCCTGGACAATTAAATAAACAAAAAGACGGCGTTCTAAATTGCTAACTTGCTAGGTTGTCCGAAACTGAGTTTTCAGCAGCTGCCTTGATATCTTCTACGGCAGGTAAATTTGTAGACAGTGAAGACAGCGAAACAGCAAGTCACTACCTTTCCGTTTCAGACACAGACAATGTCAACTGTGTGTGTGTTTCACATACTGTAAGTGTGTATATTGACTGGTATATTTGCCTGTTGAAGTGTATGTGGGTTCACCTAAAGTGAATTTTACTGAATTTCAACTGTGTGTGTGTGTGTGTGTGTGTGTGTGTGTGTGTGTGTGTGTGTGTGTGTGTGTGTGTTTTCGCCACAGCTGCTGTTGATGAGTCCAGTGTTGTACCTACACAGATAGCAGACAAAGGTATTGGGTGTATGTACATGAATGTGTGTGTCTGTCGTATGAGTGTTACTGTGTGTGTGTGTGTGTGTGTGTGTGTGTGTGTGTGTGTGTGTGTGTGTGTGTATCCGCTCAT
>JAODXP020005620.1:22500-30000 GCA_027497455.2 Sardinella longiceps | reverse complement strand
GTTAGTGACATCTCTTAATTAACATATTAATGAGCAGGTAAATAATGGACTCATTAGTAACATCTTAATTAATATCTCACTGTAGCAGGGAAGGTGAAGACTGGACTCCTAAGTCACATCTTACTTAACTAAACATTTTAATATGTTACTGTAGCTGAATGTTGCTATTACAAAACAGGCTAAGAATTGACTTGTTAGTAACACCTTTATTAACATCTTACTACAACTTTAATACATTCACTTAGAAATACTGTTTTTTTTTCTGTTTGTTTTTTTTAACAACAATAGAATTTACAACTTCAAAAGAAGTCCCAAAAGTAGTAGTAGGGTAGTAATGGTTAATATGTATGTGGGGGAAATGGATAGTAATGGTTAATGTGTGTGTGTGTGTGTGTGTGTGTGTGTGTGTGTGTGTGTGTAGTACATGTTCATGTGTTATGAGTGTGTGTGTGTGTGTGTGTGTGTGTGTGTGTGTGTGTGTCTGAGAGGAGCGTAGAGCATATCTCTCTCCATGTTGCTGCTGTATGTATGAGAGAGAGTGTGTGTGTGTAGTACATGTTCATGTGTGTGTGTTATGAGTGTGTGTGTGTGTGTGTCTGAGAGGAGCGTAGAGCATATCTCTCTCCATGTTGCTGCTGTATGTATGAGAGAGAGTGTGTGTGTGTGTGTGTGTGTGTGTGTGTAGTACATGTTCATGTGTGTGTGTTATGAGTGTGTGTGTGTGTGTGTTTCTGAGAGGAGCGTAGAGCATATCTCTCTCCATGTTGCTGCTGTATGTATGAGAGAGAGAGTGTGTGTGTGTGTGTGTGTAGTACATGTTCATGTGTGTGTGTTATGAGTGTGTGTGTGTGTGTGTGTGTGTGTGTGTGTGTGTGTGTGTGTGTGTGTGTAGTACATGTTCATGTGTGTGTGTTATGAGTGTGTGTGTGTCTGAGAGGTGCGTAGAGCATATCTCTCTCCATGTTGCTGCTGAGCTGTTGTCTTGCTCTGGGTTTGGGCACAGTGAAGTCCAACGCTGCATAGTTCAGGGTCTCAGGGTCCTAGAGAAGAGTGTGTGTATGTGTGTGTGTGTGTGCATATTGTGTGTGTGTGTGTGCATATTGTGTGTGTTTGTGTGTGCGTGCATATTGTGTGTGTGTATGTGTACGTGCATATTGTGTGTATATGTATGTGTGTATATTGTGTGTGTGTGTGTGTGTGTGTGAGTGTGTAAAGAAGAGAGTCTCATTAGATACACATCAAAAAAGTTCCAAGCCTAACTTCCACACTAGAGGGACTCTTAGGCCCGAATCACACAAATCTATGGACACCGCGCAAGGCATGCTTACTGCACTGAAAACGCTTGGAAAAATAGAACTAGTTTCTGTTTCAAAAAAGTAGCGCGGGAGCTGTGTGTTTCACCGCGTGCAGTCTGAATGACCTAACCTGTTAACATGTATTCTAAACGAAAACGTTTGCACTGCAAACCCACATTTGCACTGCTTATGCGCCTCTCACGCTCAGTTTTTGGTCTGAATTGGCCGTTACGTTACCATTATATTTGTGTGTGTGTGTGTGTGTATGTATGTGTGTGTGTCAGTGTGTGTGTTTAATCCAGTTTATCATGTTTAGCCCCCTTTCTGGGGTGCCTAAGATAAAATAGAACACCAAATTTTGAACATATGAATTTACAAAATACTAAATAAAACAAAACGGTATTTTGCCTGTCACTCATGATGAGTCTGCAGTGTGTGTATTTACCTCTTCTGGGGCTGTCAGCATCTCTGGGCCTGCTGGGTGAGGATAGGACACTTCTGCAGACACTGGGAAAACACACACACACACACACACACACACACACACACACACATACACACACAGAATGACATAAATATACACACACATACACACACAGCCAACTTTAATCCAGGGACCAAGGACCAAAAATCTGCATGTGTACTTCTGAGTGAGTGTGTCCTCCTCTCTCTCTCTCTCTCTCTCTCTCTCTCTCTCTCTCTCTCTCTCTCTCTCTCTCTCTCTCTCTCTGTGTGTGTGTGTGTGTGTGTGTCTGTGCACTCACCTGTCCTCCTCCTGTAGAGAGTAATGAGGAGTAGCATGAGGAGGAGACTGATGATCAGAGACACACACAGGGCAGACAGCAACACTGGAGACACACACACACACACACACACACACATTTTGATTATTTATTTGGAATGGCTAATACTGATTATAACAACACAGTACAAAACAATGTTCTAGTGCATGGTGAAAACATAGCAGTACATTATCATTATGGAATGCCTTTTTTTTTTTGATGGATAGAGATGGCACCTTCTTCTCCAAACATGCAGGCTTCCTATTATTGCAGATATGGAGCAGTATTTGGCTATTTGTTTAGAGTCTTCTTTCTCAGTCTAGATATTTGTAGGCCTCTGACACATAGCCATGATCTTTGATTAAGCTGGACACACACAAACGCACACACATTAGCATGATGAGTAGACAAATGGTCAGAGACACACACAGAGCAGACAGCAGCACTGGAGAGTAACACACACACACACACACACACACACACACACACACACAGTACCTTCAGCCCATCCACCCAAGGCATTGTCCTCTGTAGACTCAGGTCCATTGGGTTCTGGAGATGACCCACTTAGCGCTGAACACACACTTCTGTTGGATCCTGTGGGACAGCTATCTGCAGTTACACAGGAAATCAGTGTGTGTGTGTGTGTGTGTGTGTGTGTGTGTGTGTGTGCCTGTTTGATCAGATTCATTCCCTCATCTTCAACTACTCATGAAAGTTCTTATGATGTTGTTGGTTTATTGATTTTCTAGTAACGTTTGACGATTATTGATTTTCTAGTAACGTTAGACAATTATTGATTTTCTAGTAATGCTAAACTACTTCATTTATCTGGTGTAGTTTCAATTACAGTAACAAAGACAGCACTGAGAAATGTAACAAAATCTGATCATAAGTGACATCTGCTTTGGGCCATGGTGGATACTTGTGAATACAGTATTTCCTCTGACATCAACACCCAGTCAAAACAATTTTTAAATGTGATTCAAACAATCATAATAAAAACCAAAAGGTTTTTCAGAATATGAAAAATATTGATTTTACCATTGACAGTCAGTGAAGTCCCACCAGCAAACTCCAGGCCATCTGCGTAGACTACAGCACAATAGTAATCACCAGCATCAGACTGTTGCACATCAGATATCTTCAGATGAAAAACTCCATCTGTTGTTTCCGCATCAAATCTATTTGACTCAAAGGCTGTCCCTGGTTGGCCATGTTTTTTCTTGACAGCCACACGCTGGAGTTTGATGCCCTCAGTGATCTTGATCCAGTAAATGAAGCTGAATCTCCTTGAATGAAAGCATCTGAGTATGGCCTTCTCCCCTGGGGATGCCAACACTACGGAGTCTGGCTGATGGAACTCCTGTGCTGAGGTCTCACCTGCAAGGACAGGTCAGAAAAAGTGAACATGCTGCGCTACAGTTAGCATACTTGTGAGAAGCCTGTGGAAGGATAGTATATGCCACATGTATGACCCTATGAAACTATTTCAAAGCCATTCTATTACATACTATATATCAACTTTTGACGTATGACAAAAAAGCAAAAACAATCTCTAACTGTTTGCCTTTTCATTCTGACATCTACAGTATTTATTGATGCAATGAGCGGTTGCAGAATTCTGTGTGTCATTCAGTGTGTTCCACCCATAACTCTGCAACTGTTCGTCTGACTGACCCCGAATGTTGTACACATCATGTTAATGCCAAGTGCCAAGTTTGGTGATATTTGGGTAACAAATAGTAAATATATTGTTAAATTAAGCACAACCACTCTAACCATGTAGCCACTCCTCCTTTCATGCTCTCAGTGCAATGCTTAGCTGGATGGGAAAATAACACTCTGAGCTGTGCTGTGTCTCTTCATTACAAGCAATTACAGTGGCACAGCAAGATGATGGATCACAGCAACATTCAAACACACACAAACCCACATTGGAAAGATAGGCTAATAGGTCATTTCACATGCCATCTACATGCACACTGCATTCTCTCACTATTGGTAACAGAAACATGGCACACACATGCAAACCCATTCTGGAAAGACTGCGGCCTGTTTTTCATCTGTCAGTGCCAGAGCACCGCACACGCACTGCGCGTAGGGCACCAAGTGGCTTGGGGGGCACCAAAAATCTGAGTTGAGAAAAATCATCACAATAGGCTACTAGTGACTATAGCAATACATAAAATATGTCTGAAGCATGTTAATATGCAAAAAGCCATTCAAAGAGTAGAATAAAATACACTTGCTAAGAAAAAAAAGTGCAAGTCCATTGTTCAAATCAGCCGCAGAGCAGGAGGTGGCTTTGGGGACTGGGGAGCTTTTTAAAAATTATTACAACCAGCGCCCTCACGTCCAGTTTCCCTTCCTCACACTCACATGCTACCCAAATTATGAATTTGTTTCAACCTTCAATGGCACATAGCAAACGCGTAAGCACATCAACGCGGTGAACTTTGTGATTGTATTGACGTTGATTGTATTCTTTAACTTCCCAGTGCGCTGGGTTAGTCCCTATCATACGTGGAGAATTAACTTGTAATTTAGCATGTAGGCCTAGTTACTCATGCATTCTCAGGCATCCTGCAAAGCCCAAAAATGTATCACAGAAATCACAAAGCAGTAGGTTAGGCTATTAACCTTGATTCATTCCAGCTGATGACTGCATTGTTTAAAAAAATGATCTGATTTTAGATGCTAAAATAAAGCATTTGGCTTACATAACATTTTAAAATTAGTCACTTATAACCCAAACAAGAACTAGGTAACAAGGCACATAGTTCTTTAAATGGGCCAGTGCAGCATTTCAGTCAAAGCTATAATGAACAAAATGTAATGTATTATGTATAATGTTGTAGGCCTACACTATTTCTTTACTGTGATATATAGGCTATAGAAATAGGCCTAAATAAAACATAAACATGAAGAAATGTTAGTCCTATATGTAAATCTTCCAAATTATTTCAACCCCAATTTCTATTTTAGCTTTCGCTACTTTTGGCCAGCTTTGCCTTTCCAAAAAAGTCCTACATGTGTGTGTGTGTGTGTGTGTGTTTAATCATCACACTCACCTCTTATAAGAAGCAAAAGGAAAAGCAGGAGTCGTGTGAGATCGAGCATCAGATAAGGAGCCATGATACACTGCGTAGTCAGACAGCCAGACCGATATTCACACACACACACACACACTCACACACACACTTCAGAGGCAGATAGACAACGGATATGAGGAGGACTGAGCAAACCTCTTTTATAAAGTAGCCCAAGCACACTGCCAATGTCAGCGGAAAAAAACACACCAAAGACACACACACAGAGGCACACACACACACACACACACACACACAGCCTCACAGACAGACAGACACAGACACAGAGACAGGAACATTGTAGGAAAAGCTCAAAGTATCCGACTATAAGGACTGCAGGTGTGTGAACTTCACAAGAACTTTATAAAGTTTGAAAGGTAACGACGCTTACAGTACATCAGCCATGCAGCGGCCAAACCTGCCCAGTGTGTGTGTGTGTGTGTGTGTGTGTGTGTGTGTGTGTGTGTGTGTGTTTTATCATTTTCATTTAGGTCAGAGCATAGTTCTTGTAGGTCACACTGCATCCTGTTAAGTCACATAGCAACCGTTGACAGTACGTCCACATTTAGCTGAGGACGTGTGTGTGTGTGTGTGTGTGTGTCTGTCTGTGTGTGTGTGTGTGTGTGTGTGTGTGTGTGAAAATACCAATCAAACACACATGAATCAAAGTTGGTATTGTGTGTTTATGCATGTGGCGGGGTGATGCTAATGTGTGTGTGTGTGTTTGTGTGTGTGTAGTGGGGTGATTTCCAGATTTCAGTTTTGGCCCTCTTTTCTAGAAATTCAAGTGAAAAACTGAAGAATAAAGTAATATAAATATAAATATAAGTAATGTATTGTGATGCCCACCTGATACTTGCTGCTCTAGGCCCAAGACCATCTAGTTTGTCTGTGCTTAAAACCAGGCCTGGATGGTGGAGTTGATATCTATTTGCATCTAATGTTTAGTTTAGACTTATTGGAGTGTTAGTTCAGTCATAATGTTCAATTTAGACTTAGTTGAGTGTCAATTTTAGCTTTAATATTTCACATTTGGAGTTTGAGGAAACACAATTGCAGTCCTCTGTGTAATTTACTGGTGCGTGATTTGATTGACGATAAGCTCACTTTGACTAGTGTGTGTGTGTGTGTGTGTTGCACATGTGTGTGTGTGGTGAAAAAAAGGAAGTGGCGTAAGGGGTGTGTAGATGTGTGTGATAGCGCTGTCCTGCTTGCTGTCTCTGCTCCTATTAGTGTACCAGACATAACCACAACCACCAGCTCTCCATACACACACACACACACACACACACACACACACACACACGCACGCACGCACACACACACACACACACACACCGTCATGCCCGTTTTACTATTACATGAACAACTACAAAAAGTGGTCACAGATGGTGTTCTGGATCACCAATCGCCACCACAAATCAAATCAGTTATTACTTGTCCTGATAAATACGTTATATATTCCATTGTATTTTGTAAAAACTAAGACCAAGCAAGCCTTTACAAGCCTAATTCACAAATACATTGTCCGGAAATTTCATCCAAATCCGTGCAGTACTTTTCGAGTTGTGTTGTACACAGACAGACACAGACACACACACACACACACAGACAGACGGACCTACACACGCAATATTTGGTACAGAATGAAATGAATAAAAATTTAATATTTTTACAATGGCTTTGAACAGAATTGGGTCAGTCACAATCAAGGGGAGAAACCTGGACAGGAAACTCCTTGCTTTAGCATGGTCAAACACACTTATAAACTCCTTGCTTTAGCATGGTCAAACACACTTATAAACTCCTCGCTTTAGCATGGTCAAACACACTTATCAACACATGACTTTAGCATGGTCAAACACACTTATAAACACATGATTTTAGAACTGATATCAGTTGTAAAGACACTTTTTAAATCCTGATTTTAGCCCTGAGATCCGTCATATAAGCATATGTGCCATAGATCAAGGACACCTACTGTATGATAAAGATTAATAAGGTCCATTTGACCAAAGGATGTCTGAAATCAGTCAGATAACTCCTCACTTTAGCATGGTCAAACACACTTATAAACTCATACTTTAGCATGGTCAAACACACTTATAAACTCCTCACTTTAGCATGGTCAAACACACTACTACTGTATGATAAAGATTAATAAGGTCCATTTGACCAAAGGATGTCTGAAATCAGTCAGATAACTCCTCACTTTAGCATGGTCAAACACACTTATAAACTCATACTTTAGCATGGTCAAACACACTTATAAACTCCTCACTTTAGCATGGTCAAACACACTACTACTGTATGATAAAGATTAATAAGGTC
>JAODXP020005620.1:0-10000 GCA_027497455.2 Sardinella longiceps | reverse complement strand
AATACTGCACCATAGACATAACACACACACACACACACACACACACACACACACACACACACACACACACACACACACACACACACACACACACACACACACACACAAAGCCTGGTGGTTAGTTCACTGTTGCCCCCCAGTGTCTGAAATGACCTCCCTGATATCTTATAATCATTTCAACACCAGCACTCCGGTGCTGATCTCTGTAAATGAAGCTGTACAGGTAGGTAAATTTGCTCTTTAGACACAAGTGGGTTTAGCTAAAACATGATCAAAATCTCGGGAGCATTTTATGCTTTCAAGAGCGAATTAAAATAAAAGTGTATTTTTGGAGCGTATACCCAGTGTGCGGACTGATTAATCTCATTGTCCACCACTTTGTCCGCCACCTGGATTATTGTTTCTGTGGATGTGTGCACCTCAACCAAATGCCTTTATCAGATAACATTGCAATGCCTCATGTGTGCAGTCGTGTATAATGAATGTATAAACTGTTAGAAATTCAGTTTTTATAAATGCATTATACTTATATCAGTGGCGTTTTCAAGATGACATAACATTACTAAACGTTTAATACGTTACCAATAGAGATGAATGAGAACTGTTACGTTATGAAACGTTACAACTGCTTAACATAAAAACGGCAACGTTTCGATCCACCACTGGCAAGAAGATCCCAGTGGTGCCTGAGGAGGATCCCATTGGTGGATCGAAACGTTGCCGTTTTTATGTTAAAATAGAGTGTATTTTTGGAGCATACACCCAATGTGCGGACCGATTAATCTCAATGTTATCTGATAAGCCTTACCACTTTACTTATTGTCTGAAAAGGTTTTCATGAGGCACTATGTGATAATCTCGCTTTACGTAGAGTATGCACTGAGCACTTGGAAGTTTTTTAATATTTATCATGACCAATTGAGCATAGAACATGTCAATTAAGCTTTGTGACACGCAAAGTTGTAAAGGCTTAAAAGCACACATTATAATGCATCAGAAGCATCTTATAATAAAGAACACATAGTTAATTAATTGATAATAATATGTAATCAGTATAGAACGGTAGTTAGTTAAAAGTTAGTTAACAGTTTAAGCCTAAGGAATTACGTCATGTAATGGATTAAAATTTCCAAATTAACTACTTATTTATGTTATTAGGCCATTTTATAGGGGATGATAACTGCGTTACTGCATCGTAAAGGTAACGGGGAAAGTAACTTAAGAAATTATAGTAAAATATACATGTATAGTATCGTAACATGAAGCATTACAACGATGGAAAACAGTAATTAGATTAGGCTACTTGTTACTGAAAATTAGAATGCCGTTAGTAACACTTAACGTTACGCTGACAGGAGTTCTAGGATTTTATGAATGCATTTGAACACTTTATGAACACATGAAAAGACTGTGGGTCAGTTCTAAAAACAGTCTGATGCGGATCGATGATGAGAACCATCTAATGCGGATCATCGGTTATCCAGTCTTCCTCAGACAGCAGATGAGTGTGATTAGTTATAAGACTTTATGAGTGCATTATAACCCTGTGGATCAGTTCTAATAAGTCAGAGTGGTCTGACGCGGATTATAATGGTTCTGATGCGGATGAGAGTGGTCTGATGTGGATCATAATGGTTCTGATGCGGATGAGAGTGGTCTGATGTGGATCATAATTGGTTCTGATGCGGATGAGAGTGGTCTGATGTGGATCATAATTGGTTCTGATGCGGATGAGAGTGGTCTGAAGTGGATCATAATGGGTTTTGATGCGGATGAGAGTGGTCTGATGTGGATTATAATGGGTTCTGATGCGGATCAGGTCATCCAGTCTTCCTCAGACAGTATATGAGAGTGAAGAGAAGCACAGGAACCAGCAGGAGCAGAATCTTCATTAGGCCCCAGAACACACAGCCAACAACAGGAGCAGACTCCGCAGACTCTGGAATAACACACACACACACACACGCATGCACGCGCGCACACACACACACACACATTAAACACATGCACACACAAACACACAACCAGACACAGGACAGACAGGAGCAAACTAATGTGTGTGTGTTTGTGTGTTTATACCACAAATAAGAGTGTTGTTCTCAGAGTGGTCCTGTTTGCAGAGAGGATGTGTGTGCAAGCATTCACCATGCTGGTGTGTGTGTGTGTGTGTGTGTGTGTGTGTGTGTGTGAGTGTGTTCGTACCACATATAAGCGTGCTGTTGTCAGGAGTGGTCCTGTTTCCAGAGAGGATGTATGTGCAAGCAGTCGCCATGCAGGTGTGTGTGTGTGTGTGTGCGTGTGTGTGTGTGTGTGTGTGTTCGTACCACATATAAGCGTGCTGTTGTCAGGAGTGGTCCTGTTTCCAGAGAGGATGTATGTGCAAGCAGTCGCCATGCAGGTGTGTGTGTCCGAGAGGTGGAGACCGGCTAGGATGATTGACACCTGCGGACACTCTGACTCAAACTCTGGCTGCGGCTCCAATACGCTACCACTCAAGATCCCATCTCCTACACACACACACACACACACACACACACACACACACACACACACAAACAGCAAGAGAGACACAATTATTACATTACCTAATTACAATTTACAATCACACACATATAACATCAACACAGGATCATGTAGAAATGGCCTCACACACACACACACACACACACACACACACACACACACACACACACACACACACACACATATTACGATACATCTGTGTACAGATTACCTTACATACACACACACACACACACACACACACACATACGCACATAAAAATATCTGTGTAGATTACATTACAATTTCAGTGTATGTCCAGATGACTTTGCGCTACAAACTATGCCTTTTCTACCATCTACTACTCCTAATGGAGCTGCATTACAGTACCTCTGACCGCCAGAATGCTTCCCTTTCCAAACATGACTTCAGTGTAGTAGATGAACCCACAGTAGTATGTAGCTGAGTCTGTGCTGTGGGTTTGGGAGATGGACAAGTTAAAGCTGCCAGCTCCACTCTCCAGACGGAAGCGTCCGCTGGTCTCAAAGCCGTTGTGGTAGTTTGTGTCGGTGGCGTAATACGAGGCGATGGTGACGGTCATCTCTCCCGCAGGCTGCTTCATCCATACAGCGCTGGAGACGATCTCTTTCGAGTAGAAGCACGAGAGACGGACATCTTCGCCCTCCACGACCGAGACGAAGGACGGAGTCTGTGTGATCGCACCTGTGATGAAAGAACTACCTGAGGAGACAGGTAAAGACCTACCTGAGGAGACAGGTAAAGAACCACACTCAGTGTTTTTATTGGCCAAGCACTAACGTTATCTAACCTCTATCAAATGACACAAACATGACAAACAAACATGAAAGAACTACCTGAGGAGACAGGTAAAGAACCACACTCAGTCAAGCACTAACGTTATCTAACCTCTATCATATGACACAAACATGACAAACAAACATGAAAGAACTACCTGAGGAGACAGGTAAAGAACTACCTGAGGAGACAGGTAAAGAACTACCTGAGGAGACAGGTAAAGAACCACACTCAGTCAAGCACTAACGTTATCTAACCTCTATCATATGACACAAACATGACAAACAAACATGAAAGAACTACCTGAGGAGACAGGTAAAGAACCACACTCAGTCAAGCACTAACGTTATCTAACCTCTATCATATGACACAAACATGACAAACAAACATGAAAGAACTACCTGAGGAGACAGGTAAAGAACCACACTCAGTCAAGCACTAACGTTATCTAACCTCTATCATATGACACAAACATGACAAACAAACATGAAAGAACTACCTGAGGAGACAGGTAAAGAACCACACTCAGTCAAGCACTAACGTTATCTAACCTCTATCATATGACACAAACATGACAAACAAACATGAAAGAACTACCTGAGGAGACAGGTAAAGAACCACACTCAGTCAAGCACTAACGTTATCTAACCTCTATTATGACAAACATGACATATGAACTACCTGACGAGACAGGTAAAGAACCACACTCAGTGTTTTTATTGGCCAAGCACTAACGTTATCTAACCTCTATTATGACAAACATGACATATGACACAAACATGACAAACAAACAATTTATTGGCCAAGCACATGTAACCTCTAATATGACAAACATATGACATATGACACAAACATTCAGTGTTTTTATTGGCCAAACACTTAAGTTATCTAACCTCTATTATGACAAACATGACATATGACACAAACATGACAAACAAACAATTTGTTGGTCAAGTACTCAAGTTAACTAACCTCCATAATGACAAACCCGGAAACAGAGACAAGAACTTTACTTTAAAGAGACAATACTACAGTATATTATGTACAGACACATATACAGGCAGTAATTACTATAAATAGATATGTGTGTATACAGAAAACATATATGTAGATCATGACGCAGAATTAGTGCTGTCAAGCGATTAACATATTTAATCGCGATTAATCGCATTTTTGCCATAGTTAACTCATAATTAATCGCGATTAATCGCAAATTTCTTTCTATTCTAAATGTCCCTCGATTTCTTTTTGTCCCATTTTTATTTATTTATTTTCATTTTAATGCTGTTATCAGCATTCATTGGTGGGGGTGAATACCAATTTAAAATAAAAGAAAACCCAGTTACAGCATCAGAAAATATTAACATGTTCAAGTACTGCCAGAGAGATGTTGATGTCTTTTATGTTGCTAGTTCACAAGTTTACAAAAAATAATAATAAAAAAAAACCTGGATGGTGGCCCTTTAAATTATACTAACCTATAAGCTATTCTAAAGAGGCTCAATGAAAATATGGCATTATGGTCTACATGAATAAACCTACGTTGCATGAGCATACCTTTAAAATGCATTTTGCCATATTGGCAATTGCCCTGCAAGAAGCTCTCATTTTAGTGACAAGGTCGTAATGTTCAGAATCAGGTAGGCTATATGCGTCTCGTTTGCACAAATTCACTCTCTCAGTTGCGCTCCAACCTGTTTCACCTCTCACTCGCGCTGCAATTTTGAAACTGATATTAGCCTATTTGCGGGGCATTCAGTTCAAGAGAAGGGATTTCTAAGTGACAACATCAATCCTCTTCTAGCTAATTAACAACCTAAATATGCGAACATGCGAGTGAATGTCAACGATTGTGTCGGTAAAATATTTGTTTTCACTGACATCGGAGCAGCAGGGCAGAGTGCAGACCATGTGTGCAGTGCGTGTGTAGGCTACTGTAGGTATGAGTCGCCTAGGTCCTAGGCTAAGCAGTAGGCCTACTTCAAGCCTAATACAAACACAGGACATACTGAAACGTCGGGAGGTGTTGGAATGTCGGAGATATTTTTTTTTCACATTCCATTGATAATGGCGGGTCAAATGCGTTAATCGCGCGTTAAAAAAATTGACGGCGTTAAAATGGGTTTGCGTTAACGCCGTTATTAACGCGTTAAACTGACAGCACTACGCAGAATATAATGTACAGTTGTGGTAACGAGAAAGATGAAAAATAGAAAAAAAGATTATTAGCCATTTTTTAGGCAAACATTAGGCAACAGTTATTTTGCAGTCAGTTGTGGTACTTAATAAAGTGCTATTGAATGTATACACACAATAGAATAGGCTGTGTGATTTATTTGTGGTGAAGAAACATGTACAACACTTGCAAATCAGGTACAGTTATCCATGGTAGCTGTACCTGAGTATGCATGCTAAATTTGTTAGTGTGTGTGTGTGTGTGTGTTTCTGGAGTTTAACTAGAAAAGTGCTCAGAGAGTGCAGACCTCCGCCAAGATAATGTGGTCACAGATGGTGTTCTGGATCACCAATTGCCACCAAAATCGAGTCACTTCTTTCTTGTCCCAATACACACATTGTCTGAGAATTTCATCCAAATCCGTGCCGTACCTTTTGAGTTATCTTGTTATCACAGACAGACAGACGGACGGACACATACATACAGACAGACAGACACACGCCGGTTAAAAAAATAAGCTCCTTGGCAGAGGTAATAAATAATGGAAATAAAATACTCACAGACCGACAGACACACGCCGGTTAAAAAAATAAGCTCCTTGGCGGAGGTAATGAATAATCAAAATACTCACAGACAGACAGACACACGCCGGTTAAAACAATCAGCTCCTTGGCGGAGGAAATAAATAATGGAAATAAAATACTCACAGACAGAAGAGAGGTAATAAATAATGGAAATAAAATACTCACAGACAGAAGAGAGGTAATAAATAATGGAAATAAAATACTCACAGACAGAAGAGAGGTAATAAATAATGAAAATACTCACAGACAGAGGAGAGGTAATAAATAATGGAAATAAAATACTCACAGACAGAAGAGAGAGAACAGCACCACAGCAAAGCCCATATTCTGGCCATGGTGTCTTAAGTGCGCGTGTGTGTGTGTGTGTGTGTGTGCATGTGTGTGTGGTCTCTGCTAAATGTCCAGCTCTCTCTCTTTCTCACACTCACACACATACATACACACACACACACACACACACACACAGGATGTCCTCAAGAAGCACACAATTGTGCATGTGTGAGTGGATGAATTACGGACGTGTCGCACTGGTCACAAAAAATCCCCTAATTCCACACACAGGATCAAAAGAGTAAATATCCTTTGGATGCTTTAAAGTGCCTCCATTGCCCAATCCAAAGTGGGTTTTTTTTAACGCTTTTTTTCTTTTTTCATTTTCACTGGATTAAACAATGTTTTCTGTTGAAGCACTGGATTCAATAACACTGATTTCAATGTTTGTTGTTATTTTAGTAATGTATTTCATGTTTTCTTTTGAAAATTGTAGTGATTGTAAACATCCACCATTGCTGAATGACAGCAGGGAACAGATTATGGGACATTAGCATTCTTGGAATTACTGTACATAACGTTTTGATCATGTTTTCAAACGTTATTTTAAAAAAAATGCTTCTTTGAAATCCCCCCCCCTGTTGTGGCTTCTTATGCTCATGGGTCAGAGCATTTGCAGAACACACACACACACACACTTATAAGCCAGGATGTGGTGAACTGTTTGCTAAGAAATGTTGTGGCTTGATGAACATCAGTGGTCAGAGGAACTTAATCTTCTGCACACACACACACACGCATGCGTGCACACACACACTCAAATATATACACTATCTCTATGTTGAGGCCCTGGTATGCATTCACACACACACCACGTGCAAACACACACACACATATCCCTATCACTCTATGTCTGTTGGGGCCCCGGTATGCTTTCACACACACACACACACACACACATACCACACATGTGCACAAACACACACATATACCCTATGACTCTATGTCTGTTGGGGCCCCAGTATGCATTCACACACTCACACACACACACACACACGCACATATACCCTATGACTCTATGTCTGTTGGGGCCCCAGTATGCATTCACACACACACGCACACACACACACACACACACACAGCCCCGCCCAGTGCCTGTCTTGTCTGCCTTCAGCAGGTAGAAGGTGTGGCCGTCTCGCTGATTCTAACGTGTGGATCCATAAGAGGGTCTGGCCTGCGCTGTGCAGACGTTCTCACACACACACACACACACCTGTCTCCAGTAGGTAGACTGTTATTGGGGTTCTCTAACGAGTGGATTCATTCGAGGGCCTGTTCTGCGCTGTGCAGATGTTCTCTCCTGTCCTTGGTCGGCATTTTGCTTTTGTTTTACCATATCCCCTAGACACACATTTGCATGACACTTTTCTTTATTTCACTACACTGATATTTTCTAACTTATTTAATAATAAATATTTCTTATAAATTATAATTACGTGTGGCCTCCCCTTAATGTACCCCGTGCCTTGAGCCAAGCATGTGTCACAAATACCTGAACCAAACAGATTGAGACTGTGGGCTAAACAAGAGCATAGGGTTTCTCTTAGTGTGTGTGTGTGTGTGTGTGTGTGTGTGTGTGTGTGTGTGTGTGTGCGTGTGCGTGTGTGTGATAGAAATGTACAAAAGAAGACTGATTTTGATGCTGCATTTATTGATTAGTTATAAGTGACAGTCAAAGATTGAATTTAAAGAGATGAAAGAATTCTACAGCAGTGCCATCAGCATCCGGTGATCTGGGACACCTGCAGTCTCAGGTGGGTGAGGTGGACCAATGGCAAGGGTCTGCACAGGTGAGGTGGACCAATGGCAAGGGTCTGCACAGGTGAGGTGTAGTCACACACACAGCTCTCGCAGTCACACACACACACACACACAGAGCTCTCACAGTCACACACACGCAGCACCTGTAACTGAGCTCCAACAGCACTACTGTGTTTTATTCTGAGAGTAAAGGAGGGAAAGAAGGAAGGAAAGATGGAATAGAATCACTGATAGTTGATGAAATCCACTCAGGATGTGAAGCTACTTGGGCTTGGCGCACACAAATGGGTGTTTTGCATGGCAGGAAAGATCGTTCCACACACCAGACTCTGGAGAGGAAAACAAGAAATCTCTGTCAGTGACACATTGAAAGAACAGAGGTTCTAAATTCTAAAGCAAAAAGCTAACTTGTGACTACACATACTATATACAGATCCTTATTTTTGATGTGGTGGGACATGTAAATACAGTATTATTACAATAGTTTGTACAATTCTTCCATTTAAGAGTTTATTTTATTAGGTCTACTGCACAGTCATGTCAGAATAACATGAACTTTAAAAAGGATCAATGTTCCTACATTGCAAGAGCAAGATGGACTGATACCACTAAGAGTTAATGCGTTACACTAAAGTTGGTTTACACTAAAGTTGGTTTGAAAGCAGTGTTGGAGAACATTAGCCTAGAATCTAGACATACTCTAGCCGTGGCAAATTCATAGTAGCAAACCAGATGAAATGTGATTAGTGAACACCAACGGTGTCCATGCAATCACAAGGCAGTTTGAAAAGGATTTGTCTTGTTCCGCCCTAGATTGAGTTGGGCCTATCTGTCAATGTCATAGGATGGCTTGCCGTGCTCGGTGAACATAAGAATAGAACTAAAGGAGAACTGATAAAGTTGGTGTGAAAGCAGTGTTGGAGAACATTGGAGAACCACTAAAGTTGGTTTGACAGAAGCCTGGCTTTGCCTTCCTACATACTTCTGCTCGACTGGTATTCTGGACATCGTTTGCATCAAGCATCCATACCAAGCTAAACAGCAAGCAGGGTCGGGAGTTGTGAGAGATTATGTCTGGTTGCTGCTGCTCACGGCCAAGCATAATGTTAGGGATTGGGTGAAATCATGTTTAATCGTTTCAAATTTCTACAGTTCATCCAGCTGGCTTTGGAAAAAGCTAAAGCGTAGACTAGGGGATGGCCAAAGCCAGGCTAGGTTGACAGAAGTGTTGAAGAGCATTGGAGTACCGATATAGTTGGTATGAATGCAGTGTTCATTTCCTCCGAAGTTGTTTGGCTCCCAAGCACCCCAGTTGGAGTAGTCAAAAGCAGTGCCGTCAGTCCAGTACCACTGGAAACTCTGCAAACAGAACAACAACCCTTTAGTGAATTTGGACTTTTCCCCATTTATTCTCAGATCACCCTTTCTCCTGTGTTTTCTGTCTTTAGTTCATATATCTTGAGTTTTTAGTTTCTCTTTTGTTCTGTCTAGTCTTCCTGTGTCTCGTCTTGCTATGTGCTTGGCCATTTCGCAATATCTGTACATCAATGTACTACATTCTCATGGACTTGTGAAACGTAATAAAACCAGTGTTGAAATGTAATGCCTTACAATTACAAGTTACCCCATAAAAAATGTAATTACAGTGTAACTATTTTGATTACTTTAAAAAGTAATATAATAATTACATTTTTTTTTATTACATTTCTACATTTCAAACATTTTTTTTTTTCAATTGTCAAGCAATTTAGATTTTTAAAAACCTGGCAGTGTTAACTGTCACGTATTATTCAACAATGATTGCTGCCAAAATCCTCCACATAGCCACAGC
>JAODXP020005605.1:0-52208 GCA_027497455.2 Sardinella longiceps | reverse complement strand
AAACAGCAAGTGACACAGGCCGCAGCGGGCGGCAGCCATCTTGGATTCGTCATTGGATTCTCATCGGAGGCGTTGCTCAGGCTAGTCTGTGATTTAAGAGGAAACGAGACGAGTTAATGACGAAAAGGGGCGTGGTACGCGTCCGTAACCTTAAAACCACTCCCCCTTTCACCCTGCTGGTCTCGTGGCAGTATGTTTTCTATAGCCTACCGCTCTGACAGTGAACAGGGAAACAAAATTACGATGACCCAGGCAGTGTTTCACAGTTCAAGAATTTACGATGATCCAGCAAGATGACTGTCGATCTCACAACATCATGCAAACACACGCAAACCCACATTGGTAAGAACAGGGTGCGATTTATGAAAAAATCAGACGGGGGGATGATTCTGAAATGGTATTTCGTTGGTGACGTCACTACTAGACACTTAAATGACCCCCCCCACAACAAAAAAAAAAAAAAAAATCTGCTATTTGTATCTGGGTTACAGCGCAGTGTCTGATGCTTCCTGAAGCTGGGTAGGCTCTACTGCAGTTCCTGTGACTGCTGTGTGTAGAGCGCAACATTTTTCACAAAACTTACAAACTCTCTCGTTCAGACTTAACTCTCCTGCTGCTTACTGTGTGTTAAATAGTTAAATAAAGTGCTGCAGATTACATTGTTTAATGTTGCCAAAAATAGCCAAATTACTTTGATATCTCAGAGATGTGTTGACCCAAGTCATTCGTTGATCCGACGGTATGCGTGGTATAGGGTGCTGGAGACGGTAACCTAAACAATTTGGTTTTTCCAAATGTGAGGAAAGCCAGGGCATTGAGCATAAAAAAATAGCCAATGCAAATAGGACCAGCTAGGCCTTCCTTGGGTATTGTTGAAGCATTTTGCCTAGATTATGCCATTTCTTGGTCATTTTCCACTACTGGCTGAATGACCTAAAAAAAATTGTCATCCCCCGTGATTCAGAAGGATATTTTGCCTGATACATTGACAGTACACGCATTTCATATCAAACTTAAATTATGCTTATGACAAACAGTTCGTTTTCCTTTGCACAAAGTTGTTCAAGCAATGTAATAACATCATGAAGTTTCCTTTCGTTTTCCAAGCTTTAGTCTTTTCAGTGAGAAAAAAACACCTGCGCATAGGCTGAAGTTCGCGGCAAAGTTCGCCAGTTGTCACGCACGCAATTCAGGATGCATTTTTTTACATTTTATAATTCGCTTGTTTATGCGCGCTAGATGTTCTTTGGTCACATTACATGGCTTGCATACTGTCATGAGATATCAAGGGGGGACAAATGTTATCCCCACCGGAGATAAAATTATTCAAGCAGAGGCAGGGATACAAAAACCAGAAGTGGGGATTTCTGAGCCATCCCCCCCAACAAATCACACCCTGGGTAAGAAGTAGAAGCACGTCTTTCAACATGCAGTTCAAAACATGCTTTTGCCTAAGTGGATACCTAGCGACAGGTTTGTTTGTTAAACAAGCCATTTAAAGGTTGGTTAGTCTGCTTTCATTCAATGCAACAGCAAAACACACGGGTAGGAAACATGTCAAAACGAAAATCTATGTTGGAAAGATGTGCTTATCTATTTCAAACCACATTGCAACTTCAACTTTCACTATAGAAACACGTCTTTCAACATGCAGTTCAAAACATGCTTTTGCCTAAGTGGATACCTAGCGACAGGTTTGTTTGTTAAACAAGCCATTTGCAACTTCAACTCTCACTATGGGCCAAAAATGTCTCCATGCAGGCCAACGTTACTGCACTGGATATAGGCTATGTCACAGTCTCTGATTCACCTGCATACATGTAGGCTGAAATGGACATCACATATCTGGGAAACGTGTTTACATGGGCAATGCACTAGTATATCCCAAAATTTAAAAAATTCATCATTTTCAAAATGGGCAATTTTTGGTGACATTAGGCCAGCGGCGTGTAGGGAAAACATATTAGACCCCATAAACCATATATTTTCTGAAAGCTTATATGCCCAGGGTTTCAGCCAAAAACATTTTCTCACATCCCACCCACCTCCTTATTTTAAGGTTTATGCCTATTTTTGGGGAAAATTAAAACATATGTGCATTTCTTGAACAAACGTGCCTATGGAATGTATTAGAAAGTAATAAACCTTGAAAAGTGATATGTTTCTTGAAAGCAGGGGCTTCAGGATCTCAGTAAACATAAATTTAGATAGGTTCCACCACCCTCCTCCCATTGATACCCATTTATAGATCAGCTGGTATTGCTGATTTGGGTGTATAGCCAATGCATTTGGACCTGAGGTATTAAGAGAAAACTAATCTAGCCCTTATGCTATACCTTTTCTGAAAGCTTACATCCACAGGGTTTCATATAAATTGAATTGAGACAGGTCCCACTCTCTTCATCTCTTCACTATCCATGTATATGGATGTATTTGGGGCTAATTTGATTAGTGTATAGCCCATTTACATATTAAATTTTTTTAGAAAAACTAGCCCTTTTCAGACCTATTCTGGCTTATATTGGCACACATATCAGATTGACGAGAATTTGACGTATTTCCTCAACTAGGATTTCTTAGTATGTTGTTCTGGACACCTTAAAGAAATTATCTAAGCTGAAAATATTTTTTTTTTTTTTACAATTACTCCTGTTTTTGGCCCAAAAATGGGCTATTTTGCCTGGACTATTATAGGTGCCCATTGATTTTCCATGTGACCGCCCCTTAATGGAACCGCAATTGGAATTGCAGGTTGAATGGCGTTAATAGGGAGTGCTCCGGCTCGCCGTAAACACGCTGTGACAAAACCAAGTACACAGAAAATACACAGGGGGCGTAGACAAGGGGGTCAAGAGCCTGCAGATTAGTAGAGGCACGTTAGCATTAGCCATTTTCGTGTATGGCATCCTACCTGTGAACCAGGCAGCGCATGCACGAGCGTCATGTTGGGCACGGGCACATGCACATACAAGTTGGTGGGTGGCTACATGTCACAAGACAAGACATAGGAGACAAGTAGGTTGATTTGGTCATTTTAGTGAATAATGCTGTCTTGCAATTGAATGTCACAAAGCTAGTTTGAACAAAGATGATTCTCAGAGTGGATCACCCTTACAGCTTGGCCCTGTTGACAAATGGATTTAGTAGAAGTCCATGAAGTCAATCATTTAACACTCTGACACAGGAGCGTGATGTCGATCACCCTCACAGGTTGGCCTTGTTGACAAAAGGATTGAAGTTATTGAAGTCCATGACTCTAGCATTACTCCTGATAATATTCCAATGCAGGAGCATGATGTGGATCACCCTTACGGACTACACATGGAAATTTATCCTGAAGATTAATTTAAAAATTAATAACTTTATTATCTTCTCTCATCTTAGGCTGTGTTTACACTGCAGATCAGATATGCCCAATTCTGATTTTCTGCTTACATCCAATTTTTTTGATTGCATGTTTACATCTTTTTTCAAAAGTGCCCAAATCTGATGTGCATGTTTACACTTGGAAGTTCTGAAACTCCCCGCATGCGTAGAGGGCATGTCCTCCTTGACCAGGGGACTCTCAAAAGCCTTTAAATGAATTGCGATATCAGTGTGTCATTGCGTATGTTTATTTTCATCATAATGATGATGACTTAGTAGCCTAGGAGCCTGCCGTATTTTTATAGTGGCTCACGGACGCCCGCAAGTGATGTAAAAATCTCCTGTGAGTGGAGGGAAATGATATGCCTTGCGCTATCGTGCAAAATTCTTCTGATAGTGAAATTAGAAGTGCAAGTGAGAGGTGCACTCTTGACACATCACTGTCAAAACGCAGAAGATGAACGTTTATCTGACGAATATTATTCTGGTTGTTACTCATGGAGTGGAGGCGATATAAATGAACAAGGGAATTAAACAAAATGCATTTCTACCCCATTCTACTCCTATTCCCAAATGGATAATGTTAGGCCTATTTCCAGAATAGAAAACGTACTTTTTGTAAAATGATAAGTCTTAAATTCGTCCTTATTTCCCCCTCCTTTCCCTTGTGGTATGTATGGAGAGTTGTGGGTCTATTCACTTCTTCAAATGAGCACCGTAGGGCAGACAAACTCCGAAGATTAATGACGTATGAGACGCAATGGAAGAAAATATCCGATCTGTCTGTTTAGATTGCCGTCACATCAACACATTTCAGATATCTGATTTATGACCACATCTGAAAGAGGCCTGGTTCCTATCTGGACAAATCAGATTCCATGTGACTTCTTTGTGTTTACACTGTCGTCAAACAAATCGGAATTGTGCCACATGGGGGTAAAAAATCGGATTTGAACTGTCAGTGTAAACACAGCCTTAGGGACCACAACAAGGTCAGTTCTGGCACAGGCCCCTGTCTACAATCACGTAAGGTTGGTCTCTAATGTGTAAATGTTTTTCTGTCATCTCCTTACAGAGAGAGGGAACATAAGGGCCAGGTCGACAAAGGTTTAAGACGCTTGTTGTCATCTGACGAAATAAAGCCTATGTCAAGGACCAATCTACCAGTCTTCAGAAACACAGCCAATGATGTATTAGCCCAAGACACTCCAATTTCCCACTCTGAGCCAGCCAAAGAAGCGTTTTCATCCAGCTCTTCCACACTGGAATCAGAACCAGCTACTCTTTCCTCACTACTCTCTCAAAGCTCAGTTAGCTTGCCAATGCAGTCCAGTAGCACAACTCTCAAAGAACAAGACTATAGCAGTTTCAACAGCGACATACCCAATTTAGATATTACATCTATTCCAAGCAAGCCCAAAGGAGGTATGGAGCATCCAAGGTCAAACAACGGTTCAGAACAGCCCAGTAGCCAGAAGAGAGCAGCAGAAGATCCAAATTTAGCATTACCAAAGTCCCTACCCACAAATTCTCAAAGATTAGAAAGTACACGACTAACATCTGTGGTAACTCCTCGTCCATACGGAACTTCATCTCCGAGACTCAGTTCTATATTTAGGAAATCTACTGTAAGTAATCTGTTTTGTATTTAATAATTTACTCTCTTTTCTATACTATTGTCCGTATTAGTAGAGTTTCACATTTTCTCTCTATGTACAGTATCTAACAGAGTATATGGACATGGTAGCTGTTGTTTTTATGTCATTACGGTATTACTTTGGCATACTTTAGGTAGGCCTACACAAAAGCCTTAATCAGACCTAACATACCCTTAGCCTTTTTAAGAGTGATGGATAATGGCCACAGTTGTCAGTCAAGAGGTTCATCAGTAAAACTGTTTTGGCTTCACAAAAGACTTGATTCTTAAAGGTGACAGATAATTACGAAAACACTGCAAGCCAGGTTAAAGATGTGATGTTGTTCTGCTCATTAGGAGGTGAAAATGCTGGACCAGGACAGCTCTGGTGTCAGGGCAGGTACTCATGTGCCCTATTTGAACCAACCACCAATTCCAAGTGAGGAGAAACAACAGGAGGAGAAGGAGAGGAGAAACCCACAAGGAGATTATAATCATTATGTAGCAGGAAACCAGGAGAAACAGACAGAGCTGGAGTGTCTTACGGAGTCGAGGAGCAGAAGGAATAAAGTTGATTTGATGAGAACGAGCGAGGGAGATGACAGCACTGTAGAGAGGAAGCATGTAGAAGAGAGGGAAAAATATTGGCTGCCAAAGGAACAGGATGCGGTTTCAGCACATCAAGATGGAAAAGACATGCCTCAACTGCAAGTAGCATGGTTAGACAGTTATATTACAGTATATACCATGAGTGGTAAGACTTTATTTTAAGGATCACATGTTAGCTACTAATACATAGCTAATTCATGGCTGCATTAGTGACTTGTTAGGCATGTGTTAAACAGCATCAATCATTTTGTTCAATTTGTTCGGCATGTATTCACATCTTTCTCATCATGATGAATTAGGCCTTTATTCTTGATATAATCCTAATAATACGGGCCTTGATTTTGAGTTATTAATAAATAGTAAGTGCCAGAAGAGAACATGTATAACTTCTTAGTATACTGTCTGAATTACTCCCTAATATTGAGAGAAAAGTTGTAGAATATGCAAGCATATGCAATGTGGGCAGTGAAATATAACAATGAGGTTTATATGCTTGCTTATTCTACAACTGTTCTTCCACTATTCTGGGTTTATTCAGACAGGAGGTTATACATTCTCTTATACAATTATTATTGATGTTGCTTAACACATGCTTTACAAGTCACTAATACAGCCATTTATTAGCTATGATTTGGCTAACATGTGCTTCTTAAAATAAAGTGTTACCACATGAGTTACCACATTTTTCATTATTGCCTCAATGCTTTATCTGCATGTAATATGTATTTAAGGTGTGTCTGCACTATTGGCATAAACATCAGGCTGCTTGTGAGGTCGACTCAAAGCAAAGCAAATTATTATCATCTCTTTACAGTGTTAGTCTGGATTTGATCCAATGGAGCTTTTTTTTGCCATTTTTTTTTTAAAAATCCATCAGCGAACAGTGGAAGTGCTTGTGGATACAGAGCTTGAATGCTGTCAGTCACAAGCTGATTCAGTCTTTTAATTACAAGTTTCTTGTTGTTGTATGTTTTAAATGCACTCCCACTCAATTTGGCCATTATCATATACAGTAGCCAATAACATAATGTTACAGTTTATCAGTAACTTTTTACAGGTAACAAGAGGGTAGTTTTGTGCTAATAAGTTGGTAAAACATGATGACCACTCATTACTCATGAGTGGATAATAGCTCACTAAATACTGAATAACTTCCATGTTATTTCTAAAAACTTAACTACTTAATGGGGGTGACAAGTCAGTAACAGAAAGATAATATTACTTTGTTGTTATAGTGAGATCTGATGGTAAAACTTCATGGCAACCATGAAACATAAGATCCTATGTTAACCCTTAAAGAAAGAGGCTTGAACCATGCAGCCAACAATTTGTATCTGGCCTGATGATGTGTAAGTGACAGATTTTAATTATTTGCAAGATCTACGCAGGCTGAAAAGCAGACAGCTTTAGTTGCCTAAAATGAACTTCGGCATCGTCCAGCTCAGGGCTGGAACCTTCCCCGCCCATTCTGTGTGCATGTTTATCTGTTTCTCCTGCAACAGGTGAACAGGGATGTGCAGGTGTGGTGTATTGTGGCCTGATGGTTTCCTAATGACCTACCTGATAAGCTGCTAAATTTTGTATTAACAGTAGGCATACAGTATGCCCTTATCAAACTACTAATACTACTCTTTGCATTTACTTGTACTTGGAATTATATTTTTGGTATTAAATCTGTTTCATTGTTTCCAGGGCAAAATCAGAGTCCATGCCAAAAAGAAAGGAAGATGAGAAACCCAAAGGTTGGTTAGTTTCATATCTATTACATTTTGAATTCCATGACTTCAACTGATTTGCAGCCAGAGTAACTTGAAATTAATGCGTGCACTGTTTGTGTCTACACTTAGATTTGGTTAAAAACAGGGGGATGACTGAATGGTTTCTGGGGGAAGAAATGAAGAGACGAATGAACACTGAGGTCCGCAGACAAGAGGCTGTCGCAGAGCTGGAGGCTGAGAGGAGAAACATTGTTAATGCAATGAAATATAGAGAACCAGAGAGAGGTAGGCCAAAGACCATGGCTCCCATAATAAGCATTCAGTCCTTCACATCAGCAGAACTCAAATCTGATTTTTCTGTGCTTTAGGCTACCTAAATTAAATGATTGATATTTTAAATTTGTACCAATATGACTAACCTAGCAACCACCATACCTACAACCACCATACCTACAATAACCACCTCAAGTTCCCTAGCAGCAGCCTTGCAATCGACATGAATAACCTAGCAACCACCATACCTACCCTAGAAACAACTTAGTGACTATCTCAAGTACCGATTACCTCAAGTACCTCAAGTATGTGATTATTCACAGCAAACGCCCAGCCAAAATCGATACCGATAGACTAAAACACAGATTAAAATTACTGCCGGAATATTTTGGCTTGACTTAGGCGTTTCATGAGCAAAATATTGCCAACATCCAATGACATATTGTTGGTATATGTTTTTACTTAAAGGATAGCTCCGGAGTGAAGCATAGCCCTGTTGAACTAGCCTGCTAAATGAACTAGTTAGCGAGTGGAACAAAATAATTTGGAATAGCATAGATCGAATGCGTTCGGTCGCGTTTGGTCTATGCTGTAGACCGAACCTAGCAGCCGGTCTAGCAACAGCCTAGCAACCACTTCCACAGTTGCAGCCTAGCAACCAACATAGCAACCGACTTGATTAACATAGCAACCACCATACCTACCTTAGCAATAACCTAGCAACCACCTATTATACCCTAGCCACAGCCTAGCTGCCACTTCCACAGTTGCAACCTAGCAACCAACATAGCAACTGACATGATTGACCTAGCAACCACCACAGAGTCCTGCACGGGTTCGGGTACCCATGGGTGAACCACGGGTGAACCGTAAATATTAACGTAATGGGTGAAAAATATCATACTACGTCGGGTAACGGTTCGGATCAGGTCGGAAGCAGGAGAGCACGGGTCTTAATTGCGGTCAAAACATCATGTTCCAAAAGTAAAAAAAAAATAAGAAATGCTAGGCCTATATTTTAGTTACAGGTCACACATAAAATTCCTTCATTCATTTTAAGATGATGAAACGTAAATTCCATCAGGGCATGCCATTCTCAGAATCTACTTTCATTTTCTAACAACGCAATCTCCCAAGGAGGAGTTGAAACCAAAACTGGCAAGAGGAGAGTTTAAAGTTGTGGCCAATCGCCTACATCTAGTAAACTCTAATCCAGGGGTTCTCAACCTTTTACAAGCTGGGCCCCCCTAAAGCGGCTTCATTGGACCTGGGGCCCCCCTATCCCCTCCCGGTCCCAACCCTTCTACCGGTACACTACCTCGGATGGAAGGATAGGTAGATAGAATTGGATAAAAATGTATTTTTATAAACAGCAATATATGTTATACATCATGAAAGGCCACATAAAATTACATAGCATTGGTTACTATTCCTGACAAAAAGGTTACTTTCCCCCCCAACTATTTTATTCTATAACTGCTGTTGGATCAATAGGCTACTCAAAAACCTTGGCTTCCTGGCATCTAAACTCAATAAGTGTATATCATCTTCTAACATTGTAACAATTAGGCTTGCACAATGTTAACTTATTTGTGAAACATAGGCCTACATTGGCTGTATCACATGAATCAAAAACTTATTCAAAGCTATTTGTCCTTACTTTTAGGTTTTTAAAAAAGTAAAAAAAGGATTGTAGGCCTATTTGCTGAAATAAATCATGTAAGAATACAGAACAAGCCATACGTGCAGGAAGGGGAGGCAGAGAGAGAGAGAGAGCGCGTGTGCGCGCGCGCGTGTGTGTGTGTTGTCTGGGCGCGTCAGGGGAGAGAACGATAATGAGTGACAGTGTTGGTGCGTCCAATTCTTCTAAATATCATAGGCCTACTTGGGCATTATCAGAACTGGAAATATAATCGTAAATAGCGTAACTAGCGCTAGTGTTTATATTACCGGTAGTAAACAAATCAGCTAGCGCAGGATTTTAAGCAATTTTGAGACGCTTGGTGAACTGCAGTTCCATGCAGATATTCTCAGCACAACTTGACAATGTTGGCCGCGTCCATACACTTTGTTCTCTTTACCTTTCATGTCAGCCTATCTTTGATGTTCCACGCTTTTCCGATCTCGCTTGGCTACTCTGTGTGGAAAAGTGATGTAGGCGAGTAGCCCACGCAAAACTTGAGGTTGATTTGTTTCTGTGTTGTAGTAGACCAACTACTAACATTTCCAACACAGGGATTTATAATTTATTTTTTTTGTAATGATTTTCCCCACCTCGTCCTGAAGCCTACTAGCGCCCCCCTGGGAGAGTCTCCACGCCCCCCCGGTTGAGAACCACTGCTCTAATCTAATGCGTGGGGAGAATTTTGTTGTCATCTCCGACAACAAAGTGCCTGCAAAAGCATGCCTGAAATTATTTGTCTCGCCGACCGGTATATAAAAAACGCAAATGTGGTATCATCTGACACTTTGATTCCAGTGATGAGGCCCCACAATATTAGAAAGAAGTGGCCGCTTACATTGATAGCCTACAAAACACCTAAAGATGACTCTTTTGACGTCTTGTCTTGGTGGAGATATCATGAGCGTTTGTTCCCCAATTACTCTGCCGGCATCAGCGCCGCAAGCGAGTGAGATTTCTCATGCGCTGGATATGTCATCCCGAAACAAATTTGCACCTGTAGCCTGCTCGGTTTGTCGTGGCAATAAACTTTTGTTTTTGCGGTGCGGGTCGGGTGTCGGTATACATTTATAACGGGTTGGGTGGATTGCGGAATTATATTTTATTTTGGACGGGTAAACGGTTCGGGTGTGGGTCCAAGTTAGCCTGACATAGCCCGCCTATAATACGAATGTTCATACGTATCATGGTCTGGGCACGGTACTCTGGGGCGTGTTTACATCGGTAGAGAGTCTACCGGCCAATAAGCGAAGCTGATTAGACGAGCTGTCCAATCGTTTCAAACCAGAAGTGAATGCCCTCCATCCCCGGAGTATAATCGCGTCAGGTTAAAGAACTTCCAGACCATGAATACGGATGAACAGCAGTATTATGGTCGGGCTATGTCAGGCTAGGTCCAAGTATGACGAGTACGGGTGGTTGTGGTTCGCGGAGGACTCTGAACCACCATACCTGCCCCAGCAACAATCTAGAAACCACCTCAAGTACTCTAGCAACAGCCTAACAACCATTTCCAAAGTTGTAACCTAGCAACCAACATAACAACCAACATGACTTACCTAGAAACCACCCTTGCAACCACCATACTTACCCACAATTGGAATCTAGCAATCAACATGATTAACCTAGCAACCAGCATAACAATCAACATGAATAATCAACAGCCTAGTAACTAGTGCATTTACAGTAGCCACAAATGTAATCATCCACCTAAGATCCTAGTTACGCATAATACAATGTACCTACAGTGGCACTAATTCCGACTAAAGCAACTGCTGTTTGCATTTTCATGCACTCGTAATTTCCCCAAAATTACATTCTTTACTTTTCAGTGCACTTTCTAAAATATTTGCTTTGGAATGTGATGTGTAATTCCTGGGAATTGCTATCTATTTTTTTTTCTCTGTTACATTGAATCTGAATACGTGTTCACTCTTTTCAATTTCAGTGGTACACAGTGACCAAGACAGAGTCTCTTGGAATGAAAATCCAACAAATGATTCATCAACAGGTGGCTTGCAAGACAGATGGATGCCACAACAAGCTGGTAGCACAAGGAAGGAAGAAAGGTTGGTTTGTTCTAATGTTATGTTACAGATTCTGGATTACAGAGATATTCTCTGTTTGGCAAATGGTGAAATGGATTTTTAAATAACTATTGCATATCCTTGGAAGCCTTGCAATTGACAATTAGTCACAAAATTGACTTGACAGTCCAGTGTTCTGTCTCTGTTTGGCCTACATTTTCATTCAGCATATCTCTCATGGGTGGATGTAGACAACCAACAAGCCAGGAAGTTCCACTTTTAGAAGCCAAATTAGTCTAAAGTTAGACAGACATTAAGTGATGGTCTATTTTAAATACCACTATGAATGAAGTGAATTCTTTACAGATGAACACAGTCCCCAAATATTTTTATTTGTTCCAAGCTATACCTATGTTTATACTCCAGTCGGTAGTACTTTATAATAGCTCCTCCTTATTAAGCATTAATTCAATTCAGTTAAATTTTATTTGTAGAGCGCTCAAATACAGTGCATTGTCTCGCGGCACTTTGCAGACAGTACGGGAAGCATGCATGAGTAACGGGGGCAAGGAAAAACTCCCTTCGCTTTGCTAATAATTCTTTAATGTTAATAAATTCTTAGTTAACACTTTGTTAAGAATTTGTTAACAAATACCTCATAAGTATTTTTCATGAGTTAACCATTAGTATATGAGTTAACCATTAGTAATATAATGATCAGGGGCGGTCCTACTCTCTTTGGTGCCCTGGGTGAACACCTTATCTGGCACAACACCCCCCCCCCCCCCCCAAAAAAAAAAAAAACAACAAAAACATAATAGTAATAATAATAAGAAGAAGAATAAAATATAGAAATGATGCAGCACACTTAATCATACTATCATGGCCTAGAACAAGAGGATAAATATAACAAACCAAAGTTATATAACCATTGCTGCTAATTTCCATTTTTTTTTTTTCTTAGCATGTTTAAGTGGGACAATGTGGGACAGACGTATTAACTTTAAGATGGGGCATACATTGGGCCAATGGTCATGTTTGGGCCAGGACTGTCTTAATTTGTTCAGGATATTGGGCTAGTCCAATTAAATCTATCATGTTAATGCAATGTATCTAATTCAAAGTGTTATTTTAGCTCGTCATGAAGTTATTATTGAATAGAATCATGCTGGGCCACCATGGCCAAAAATACCATGCCAGTTTTTGGTCCCAGTCCAGCCCTGATCATCTCCACAGACCAAATGATAGGCTACAGATGCTGACAGGTTGACAGCTTAAAGTATATAAAAAATAATTAAAAAAAAACACTATCATTCTCTAAAAGATCAGGCATTATGCAATTAAAAGTAAGCTCTCAGAAATTAGGTATAGAATCAAACTCAACTTAATATGCAAGACACAAAAAATATTAAGCCTTGGCTGACTTGACTTAGATAGTAATTTTCGGCGCTCGCGTGTGCAATAATAATTAAAAAAAAAAACCAAACATTCAGAGTGCCTGTGATGCCGCCCCCCAACGATGCCGCCCATATTGCACATGCCAGAAAATGCTCCTAGTAATGATTTATTCATCACGAGTCCTCACAGGCACTAGGCGCTGGCAGCACATCACCCCCAGTCTGATGCAACTTCACTGGCTCCCAGTCAAATCCCGTATTTCATATAAAATTCTCCTCCTCACCTACAAATCACTTCATGCACTTGCCCCCCACTACCTTGCTGACCTCCTTCACCCCTCCAACCCACTAAGGTCCTTGAGGTCTGCTGACAAGGATCTTCTAGTCATCCCCCACAGTAGACTCAGGACCGTTGGTGACAGAGCCTTCCAGGTTGCTGCTCCCACCCTCTGGAACCAGCTACCCCTCCACATCCGACAAGCCCCATCTCTGGCCCTGTTTAAAAAGCATCTTAAAACACACCTCTTCACTGTAGCCTTTGGCCTCTAGACCCTCCCTCTCCTACACAAGTTACACAACACACACAAACATGCACCTACATGCTTACATTAATTGTTAAGCGACCTTGGGTATCATGAAAGGCGCTATATAAAACGAAGTTATTATTATTATTATTATTATTATTATTATTATTATTATTATTATTATTATTATTATAATTGCATCAGTTCTCATGAACAAACCCCATTGTGAACAATATTTACAAGTGTTATGTTATTATGAACTAGCTGTTAATTAGATGTCTAATAATAATTTATTAATGTGGTTACATTTCCATTATTAACCAGTTGCTAAGAATTTGTAAATGGTAGGATCAATTGGAAAATGTTAAACTGCTTATAACTTAAAAGAGTTATTACTCGTTAAGTATATGTAGGAGCTCTTTTAAAGTGAAACCCGCCTCTGTTTTGTAAAAAATATTACTTGTTAAGGCTTGCTCATTATTAACTCAGGAGTTATTAATGGTTTCTTAAGTATATTTTGGTAGATCATCGTAGACTTGTCTATGCTTTACAAACCATTTATAAATGACTTATTAAGGCTTACATTACTTGAGATATACAATCTATTCAGGAAAGGAGAAATCACAAAAACACACCATAAAGCAGTGGTTCTCAAAGTGTGGTGCAGGGACCACTGGTAAATAATGATAATGTGAATTTAGCCTGTGTCATTATTTGAAGGCAAAAGATTAGTTGTTCACTATATAAGGGGCAGACCTGTAATTCACTGTTTACTAAAACATTTGAAGTGCCTACTGTAAATGACTTGGTTAAAGGGTAGGAGCATGTGACTTAGCGAGGGGGCACGAGGGCAGGTGGTCTCTGAAAAACATTTTTTGGGCAAACTAAGAAGTATAACTAAGATGTTTATAAGACATCACAACTCACTAGACTTAAAGTGCAAAGATATCAAGATATCAGGCATGGTAATAATATATATCAGTTACATAATAACAGACAACATAACAGACATTTTGAGCATACATTCTGGACTGTTAGTGTTTCAGAAGTCTTTGAGGCATGTTACTGGAGTGCAAAACCTGAGTTAACGCGCGGTGCAATGAGGCAAAAGGGGGGGGGGGGTTGGTTACGGTCTTGCTCTCTGGACTGAGTTCAGCGATCTGATGGCTTGTGGGAAAAAGCTGTTGCAAAGTCTGGCTGCATACTGCTGTAGCGCTTACCAGATGGTAGGAGGATGAACAGTGTGTGTGAGGTGTGGGTGGGCTCTTTGATGATGTTGATGGCTCTTCTTTGACAGCGGGATGGATACAGGTCCTGAATGGATGGTAGATGGCAGACCAACTTCTGTTGTGTCATCAGCAAACTTGATGTGGTTTGAGTTGTATCTGGCACAACAGTCATGGGTCATCAGGGTGAAGAGCAGCGGACTCAACACGCACCCCTGGGGGACCTTTGTGTTCATGATGGTGGTCTGTGATGAGTTTTTGCCAACTCTTACTGTCTGTGGTCTGTTAGTGAGAAAGTCTAGTAACCAGTTGCAGAGTGGTGTGCTGATGCCTATAATTCTTAGTTTGTCCACCAGGTGTTGTGGGCTGACTGTGTTGAAGGCAGAGCTGAAATCAATGAACAGCATCCGCACGCAGCTGTTTTTGTTCTCCAGATGAGCCAGGCTGAGTTGAAGTGCTGCTGCTATAGCGTCATCAGTGGAACGCTTGGGACAATATGCAAACTGGTAGGGGTCAAAGGTGGTGGGTAGGCTGGATGTTATGTGAGCCTTGACTAGCCTTTCGAAGCACTTCATCATGATGGGAGTCATTGCTATGGGCCGGTAGTCATTGAAAGTTGTTGCTGGAGATTTTTTGGGTAGCGGTATGATGGTGGTGGCTTTGAAGCGCTCTGGTATGATGGCTTGGCTCAGAGAGATGTTGAAGATATCTGTGAGAACATCTGTGAGTGAATCAGCACAGTTTCTTAGCACACGCCCAATTATATTGTCCGGACCAGCAGCCTTCCTGGGATTCACCTGTCCAAGGATCCTCCGCACGTCAGCTGGGTCCAGTTTCGGTGTTGTATCCTCTGAGCAGTGTGGGGCTTTTGTTGGAGTGGTGGTGCTGTTTTCTTCAAACCGGCTGAAGAATACATTGAGTGAGTTGAGAGAGTCTGTGTTGTCCTCGCATGGGGGAGAGGTGGGCCTGTAGCCAGTTACTGTCTGAATGCCATGCCATAGGCGTCTGGAGTCTTTTGTGTCAGTGAAGTGAGATTGGATTTTCTGTCCATAGGCACGCTTTGCTGCTCTCATCCCCCGGTTCAGGTTAGCCCTCACTGCACTGAGGGCATCCTTGTCTCCAGACTTGAGGGCAGCGCTCTCAAGAGCTCGTGAACCTCAATGGTAAACCAGAATTTATCGTTGGCCCTTGTGGTGATGTTCTTTGTGACAGTTACGTTTTCCCATGCATTTTGAAATGTAGGCAGTGCCAGCATGCTCAAGGGCCTCTTGCAGCTGTCAGTCAGATGGACTACTACTGGTGGTGGTGAACAGTGTGCAAATAAAATTTCAAAGATGACTACACTTTCAGTGGAGGATACTGATAACAGTGAGGGAGAATTGTCTGATTGAATTAATGCTTTTTGGTTGAGACATTTAATATTTGTGATGTGTACAAGTAGCCTAGTAAACCAGCGCCACCCGCTGGACGCCAAAATGTTTTGTCTGCGAGTGGGTCTAGCCTCGCATCATTCTCCAATTCTGCCAGAATGCCAGGAATCTGGCAAAACCAATCATAACGCAGAGATGTGTTTTGAATCAAAGCGGGCGGGGTTTGAAACCAATCATAACGCAGAGATGTGTTTTTAATCAATGCGGGCGGGTTTTGAGGGAGTAACGACAGAGCATTGGCCTATAGGCACAGACATGGTTTAAAAGACAACGGGTTACATCTCCCGTTGTATCCATGAATTGGGGCCAGACTAAATTAGACATCCAATCTCACATTTAGGCTCGTTTAGCAGGCTAGTGTTACAAGGCCAGCCCGACAACATGTTCTGTTTATAGTTTTTTTTTTTTCAGAATCTGTGAGAGTTCTACTTCCGTGTAACTTTGTCTATTTGATTAATTGTTGAGGGTTGATAGATAGCCGCCTCCGTCACCGCAGTGATGCGCTGCTTACTTCATAGACTGGTTTTTATGCACAAATGTCCTTTTCTATGTTTCATATGTTAAATATTCAATAATCATGTTCACAACTCAATGTTGGTGTTTCCCATTGCTGTTTAAAAAAGACGTCTTAAAAACCATCTACGCAATGGGAATATGCCTAGGCTAAGCTAAACTTCACTTCATTATCAGGCTAACAGTTTAAAATCATGCATTTCAATTCACTATTATGTTAAAATAACTAGGGATGGCAACGACTTAACATTTTCTTGACCGATCACCGAGGCTCATTAGTCGGTTAAAATTGATTAACCGATTAGTTTAACATAGCCTAGGCTATAGGCCTGCTACTGCGCTATTTGAAATAACATTTCGAGTGGCGCCTGTATCTCTGCCGTGCTCTCTCTCCTGCTCACACACACGCAAGCTGCCCCGGCGGCCCCTTCACTCGTGACATTTTTAAATCCTCTACAGCGCGAAAGAGTCCCACAAATGCAGCGCTGATGAGCCTGTATCAGAGTAAATGTTCTTAGTTTAACATATCCTAGGCTATAGGCCTGCTACTGCGTTGATGAGCCTGTATCAGAGCAACTTTAATAAGTTAACGGGTTCTGCTTGCAGGGGCGCTGCTAGAAATTTTGGGCCCTATAACAAAAAATCATTTTGGGCCCCTCAAATATTGATTTTCATATTAAAATTTTCTCTAGGCCCCCCTGTTAGTGCCAGGCCCTTAGAATCATCCTAACCTTTCCTCCCTAGCGGCGCCCCTGTCTGCTTGTATGCAATCGGAGGACAAATGCCTCCTTAGTTTGGAAATGGTTTGGGTAGAAGGTGATCGCGTTTAGAAATGAAGGCGGTTGTCTAACGTAAGAAGCTCATTTGAAACATTGCAGTGGTTTATTTAAGAAATCTCAGGACATCTCTGAAATGACAGCGCTTTAGTTTGAGGTAGTGATAACAATAATAAAGAAAGATCACCATCACCCGGACCGTTCCTACAATGTGGAAATGTTTTTCTCAAAGCTAAGCCCATCTTAAGCTGAATGTTTTCTGTTAGACTACAATACGATCAAGCAGACAGAATGTGGAAGACGCAGCAGCCAAGGTTGTAACCTCGTGCTAAATGTTTTAATTCAGTGTTTCTCAAACTTTTTCTGTCATTCCCCACTTTGGAAGGCAGATCATTTTCACGCCCCACCTGGAAGGCTCAATTTGCGCATAATATCTCTGTGAGGAATACTTTGGGATTTTTGTCAGTGTTAGAATTTTTAATGTTACTTATTCAAAGCCAGATTTCTCTCGAACCCCTCTTCACAGCAACAATTTACTGTTATATGTGGATATCTATCGATAGCTGTGAATTCGGGGGGCATGGTGTGGCCATTGGTCAATTGCAAAGAGATGTATTGTGCCCCACCTGTCATGTGCCTGCACCCCACTAGTGGGGCCCGCCCCACAGTTTGAGAAACACTGTTTTAATTGGTTTACTACGAACAGTAATGAAAAATTAAGTGAGGGCGATAATTTGTTCACTTCACATAAAAACGTCTTGGAAAGATTTGACAAATTGTAGCAGTGTCTAATCCATTGTCAACTGTAGGCTAATTTACACCATATTTTTTTCTAATCGACTACCGACAATTTTGATTCGGTCAGACGGTTATCATCCCTAAAAATAACCACTCATCATACATATTGTCATATAACCTTTTATTTAAGTTAGAATCATACAGCAGTTTAAAAGTTATGTGCATTGCTTCATCTCACCTCCATTCAGCAGTTCTGTAATTTGTTTGTCTAAAAGAATCTCGGACCCGAAATCTGGGTTTAAATAGGCTACTGCCTCCAGGTTCACAGGAAGTTAACCCGTGATAAGGAATTAATTATTTTTAGGCTGCTAAAATGTATGTGGGCTATGCCTGCTAGAGCATCATGTTATTATTAACATATTGCAAGTATCCAGTTTAGTGGAAAATATTTTCATGGCTGTTTAAGCACATTTATTGTTAGCTCACCTGAGTCACCCCTGTTAATATGTAATATTGGTCCAATTCTAGGGGCTAGCTCAGGCCTAACTTAAAAGCCCTATGGCTCAGTTGCCGGAGAGTGGTCGGTGAGTGTCGGTGTGTCTGTTGGCTCTCCTGATTTTGACTAGTTTCTTGGTCATTATTTTGTTTGTCTCGTCAATGTAGTTCTTTATGTTTTGATTTGCTGATTCGCTTTGTCAATTTGTTTTCCATTTTGAAAAGTATTTCTTTTTTTAATGTTTTATTTGTGTTTTTTTTTTCTTATCTTTATTGATATCTTTTGCCTTTTGGCCTTAAATTGGGAGATCCAATAAAAATCCCATCTTTTCCAAGTCTTTCCTGAGAGTTACATCTTTGCTCTACCTGCCTCGACACATCTTACCCTTAACACAGCCTAACATTTCAGCGGTGTGACTTTACCAGACTTTACAGTTGTTATGTTCTCTGGAGGGACTTGAAATCATTTGTATCATTTTTTATTGACATCATTCATTTCTGTTTGAGAAGAGCTTTCATTTGATGCCATACATGATGGGTTTATACAGTAATGTGCATATAGTTATTTTTTATGGTCAAAAAAGGGGGCGTGGCAGTTTATGTTAATAAAAAGCGGAGCGGAGCGGCACCCGTCAGATTCTGAGTCTACACCCCCTAAACTATCAATTTATATAAAAAAATTGCATTCGTACCTTATGTCACACCTATCCTGGGGTTCTACCTGACTGTATTTGAATGTGCTTCAACAACACAGGGCAAGTGATGTAGTAGAGACTTTGTAAAAAGATTAACTTTATTCATTGGAACGTTACTCATTGGAATTAATGGTGACTAAAGACTTCAGAGCAGGTAGTGGAAACAGGGCTCACGCTCATACTACCTTGATTGATGCAGCAGTAATGCATTCTGTTAGTTGTAGTATAACAGTACATAAAAAGGAAGAAATTCAATGCATTTTAATGAGAGAATATGCTCAGTTAACTATCATGGAATTTTGGGATGTTCAGGTGTGAAATAAGCAACCATTCATGATGCATAACATAATATTGATGTAGCTGTATATAATCATATATTTGTTATGGAACAACCTGCACGCATCAGAATCTGAATCAGACTGGTTTACAAGTTTCTTGGAAAATATTGTTTGGATGGGCACTGCTCTAATAATAAAATTATCAAAACAAGTAAACCAACTCGATTATAGTGTTATTTAATTTATTAGTTAAGTAAAGATCGTTCCTGTGGAGCACTTCTTTGTGTTTGTTTAAACTGTTTCGTAAGTTTGTAATTAGTTGAGCACATAGACTGTAGAAAGAGAAATGGTGAAGTTGAACCAGTAGCTTTAGAGGTACAAAGTTGCACTGAAAATGGGCTACCTGCCCATAGAGATACATGGGAATGAGCGGGGTTATACAATGTACTGCAACCAGCCGCCCGGGGGCAACCATACTTCCGGGTGCTTCAACTCTGACTGCCCATTGTTCCCACTTGGTTGTGCATTAATTGTCACAGTCACACAAATTAGAAAGCTGTCTGTTCCAGTGATTTGGCAAGCTATCTCAGCAGCAATGTAGAAAAATTGGTCGTTTTAAGGCCAACCTATTACTGTATTACCTAGTCACAGTAATAGGTTGGCCTTACCTAGTCACGTTAATACAATCACAATTTCTATATATATATATTTAATTTATATTTCTGTTTTATGACGAAAATTGTAACAGCTGCTCTTGCCTCCACTTTCTGGCTCATTCTGAATTCTCCCCTGGCTGTTTTAGAATGACTTTCTATGGGTTCAATACTGTCCTTACAACACTTGCACAACAAACTTAAACTGCAACTTAGTGGTTAGTGGTGTTGGTTGATGTACACAAAACAAATATTGTAGCGAAATACCGTTGCATTTTATTTATGTACATTTTGGAACCATTTTTTTGTGTGTGTGTGTGTGTGTGTGTGTGTGTGTGTGTGTGTGTGTGTGTGTGTGTGTGTGTGTGACAACAAACAAAAATAGAAAATAAAACACAACAGACACGGTATTGTGCTGCAATACTTGTTTTGGAACAACAGCTAACACCACTAACCACTCTATGAGTTATCAAATTAGTTTAGAAAACAAATGTTTAAGGTTGTTTTAAAGACAGGATAGAGAATGCCCATAGCAAGACATCCTGAAACAGACAGGGGAGATTGTAAATGAGACAGGAGCAATTTTCAAAATTTTGGTGTCAACCATTATATTTTGTCCTAGACATCCCTAAATCAGCTAAATGTAGGAATATACTGTACCTTTATGTTGAGAATGACTTTGTTAATAAACATTTTCTTCTCCTGTTAGTGGTGAATGGGTCAACAATGTTGGTGAGCCAAAAACATCCTGGAGGTCAACTGTAACATCTGGTAGTAGCTCATTCAGGCCTGACTATGGGCATTCACAGCACACCTCTTCAGGTAGGCCTACTCCCTTTAGTTGATGTCCATGTATTTATTACTTGGTGTCATATTCTCCCATGTGCACAATTGAAAATAGCTATGTTTTTTCTGCGTTTGTGCATCCTGCCATTGACTTGAGTCTGTCACTTATGCTCCATATGGCTATGCAATCCAGCCATAGCAACCCTGAAATCTCTGCGTCACTGACTTCTGTACATTGCTGTGTGAATGACCAAACTTTTTGCAACACAGAACAAGATCGCGGAAAACTAATCAATTTCCATGTTATTTCTAAACAATAAATACTATTTATTGATGGTAATAAGGCAATAACAAAATGCTAATAATAATAATAGAATTACTTTCTAAGTATGATGAAAATATTGTAATGAATTGGTAAAATCCTGTGTTAATTTCTAGTAATTACCTATGTACTTTTATAGAAATTACATGGAATCAGGGCTGTAAAATACATTATTGCCTATTTTAATGTAGTCACAGTGTAATACCTACTTGAAAAATGAAAATACATTATAAAAGGTGATCAGTGTATTGTAATGGAAATATGACAAGACCATGCAAAACCAAATACAAATCATGAGAATTCAACAGTAATTAGGAATTTTGCAGATTTATTCAAAATAAATGAGCTGTAGATCATAAAATGGCATTGGGTGGAGAGCTGCTAGTCCATGTTTGATCATTTACTGCTCACTGCTAAAACACTCAAAACATCAAACTCCACTTCAACATAAAGATATGTAGAAGTACCTACAGTACACCAATTACTCAGCAAACCAAAATTGCTACACATTGTGCTGAGCACTCCCATTATAAGTTGTTAATGATATAATTTAACCAGACATGTGGTGTGAGGCATGCCATAAGATTAGCTTCTGGCTACTTCCTTAGTGAGTACAAGGAAATAGAAGCCATCTACATTATTATACTGCAATTGATTATGCATGCTGATTATTATTATGGTAGTGAAAAAGATTAAGGTTGTTTAGATTATTAAGACTGTAATGTGCTAAATCATCAACTTATAATTTTGTGTTTTATTTCAAAAAGTAAGAACTAAAGACCCACCACACCTATTTTGACACCTTTCCCTTTCCAGCTCCACTTCCTCTGTCCTGCCTGCACAAAACAGATAATGGCTAAGCTAAACAAAGATTTTTGTGTACAAGGACGCGTTATCGTACTGGGCTTCAGAGGCAGCTGCCCTGGGCCTCGGCCACTAGGGGGCCTCGGAGGTCGGGGGATCGGAAAATATGAAACAATATTTTCAAAAGTTTCTATAATTTTGGCACTCGTAATGAAGAGCACTTTGTCCCATCTTCGCATAAATCACCCGTCACTGTCATATCCTCACTGTCACCATGTCTTCACACGAAGCGTTTAGAAAACATGAAAGTGAAAACTTGCACAAAAAACAAGACCGACAAACAGAAATTATCAACAAAACTTTCAAGCATTTTTAAAAGCATCGATCACTCAGAGGAACCAACAGAACCTGGTACATCTTTGATCGACACTGTTTCTGACCCAGACACAGCCTGCCTGCAGTGGCTGCTAATGCTGCACTGATTGCTAATGCAGACGTACAGTACAGACCAATAGTTTGGACACACCCCCTCATTCAATGCGATCCATTTATTTCCAGGACAATTTATATTGTAGATTCTCACTAAAGGCATCAAAACTATGAATGAACACATATGAAATTATGTGTTTAACAAAAAAGTGTGAGATTATGACAAACTTTTAGGCCTGAACCCGATCAAGATGGTTTGGGGTGAGCTGGACCGCAGAGTGAAGGCAAAAGAGCCGAGTTTTTAGCACCTCTGGCAGTTGGAAAACCATTTCAGGTGACTACCTCTTGAAGCTCATCCAAAAAATAAAAAGAGGACAAAGCAGTTATCAAAACAAAAAAGGATACTTCGATGAAACAAGAATATAAAACATTTTTTCAGTTATCTCACACTTTTTTAAATTAAGTACATAATGCCACGTGTTCATTCATAGGTTTGTTTATTTTGTAGATTGTCACTGAAGGCAACAGTCATGAATATAAAGTAAATAATTTAATGGGAAAGTGTGTCCAAACCTTTGGTCTGTACTGTAGGTTCAGAGGTTGAAGAGCAATGCGGACCTGACTCACCTACGTCGGCCGCCTTAGATGCCACAAATAGTCCTGACTCAGAGATATTGTGTAGGCCTACTCCAGATACAGATGTCGCATGTTGGGGTCCAATAACAGATGATTTACAGAATTACTGGGTCAATAAAGGAGTAAAAGCATCACTTCTGTGCCAAAATAAAGACGTCCCATTTGCCGCATCTGAGCGCATATATGAGACTGGTAAAAGACATTTAACCAAAGCGCTGCTCACACACTCCATGCGCAATGGAGAGCATGTCCTAAGAGACTGGTTAGTTTACTCTCCCTCAACAGGCAATGTGTTTTGCTTTTACTGTCTGCTTTTTAGCGAGAGCACATCCTCTTTCTCTTCCACCGTTTTTTTCTGACTGGAAACATTGCTTTGCCCGTGCCGAGGAACATGAAATTAGCCAACCCCACAGAAAAGCAGACCTTGTCTGGCTGGCACGCACTCAGTCTCGTTCAGTTGATTCTGAACTGTTGGAGCAATGTGTAACAATGCCACAAAATAAGTGTCACTGAAATGAAATTTCCCGTTCCTTACACACTATATTCCCTTTACCATATTCAAGACTACACAGGTAAGGGGTCTGGACAACAGAGACGCGGTCTTAATTATGCAAATATAGATATGTTTTATTTATTTTCTTTGGTAAAACAATTTCAGTCAATAAACACTTTTTAAACCTAAGGCCTTAGTCAATCAGATCATACAACATCAGAACACCAAGTCAGGCTTACTGGTATTGTGCTGACATGGGAGGTGAAGGCAAATCCCTGAAATTAAACCAAAACACACTGAGATATACTAAACAAATCACTGCAAAGAAAGAAAAATACACAGCAAAACAAATTATGCACAGCAAACCAAAATACACAGCAAACCAAAAGCACACAATTAGTTAGTTAGTATACATGCAATACAGGGAATGCCACCACTAGAGGGAGTTAGCAGCACAGATATAAGCCAAACAGTTGGAATATAAGAAACAAACAAACATACAACCAATAGAACCAAAAGAATAAAGAAAGAACAGAATTGCAGGGAAATACCACACTACAAGCACACCAAAGCACACCCACATGCAGCCAGCAGCAGTTTAGACACACATGCGGACACCCAGGCAGGCGCAAGCACGCTCACGCTCGCACACGCACACACACACGCACACACACACACACACACACACACAGGCTTACAACCACGCTGGCTTACAACCACGCTCGCTCACAAACACGCACGCTCACAAACACGCACGCTCACAGACAGATCAACGCACGCACACCCAAGCAGACACAGACAGGCAGGCAGACACAGACAGGCAAGCAGGCACGCACAGGCAAGCAGACACGCACAGGCAAGCAAGCCAGAGAGCAGGAGCAGTAAGCGCCCTGTTGCCCGATAGCCAACATGCAGCCAAACAGAAGGGAATACTTCCGTGAACAAAACAGCAACGCCGTCAATGTTGGATGACCAGACCCAAGTAGCTGATAGCGTGACACACAGGAATGCCAAACCGGCCGGAGGTCCCAGATATGTTAACGCTGCAAATCACACATAAATTGAATATATTGTATTGCCCCACTAACCAATGAACGTGCCTTGTCTATGTGGAAAGTTTCTACCTACCCGAACAAAGATGAATCACAACGTCGGAGGGGATTAATGACAGTACTGCAGCTGGTTAGCGTGGGTTAGCACGCATAGCTAAAATGTAAACAAACCCTCAGTAAACCGGCATCACAACACAGAAGTTAACGACGAAAAAGAACAAACCTACCGATAAGCCAGCGGAAACATGGGTTACCCTCTGGAGCTAAACCAGAGCTGGGCAGGGAGAAGACTGACCTGGGGCGGCCCTGGACCAAAGTAAACGTTTGCTGTAGCCTTTCCAGCGTTTATATGGCCGTGGCTATCAATTTCCAAATTACGACCTGGGCGGAGGGAGATGCAGGGACCGTCGCTAAACTCCAGGTATGCAGTCCTATTACAATCTGCCCCCCCCTTTTTGTGTCGTCGTCCCGACGACCACTGGAAGAGGGAAGACAATAGGCCAACCGTTGACAGCCTGTTAAGGGTTCTGGCTATGCGTTTCCTCTGCCGGATTGCAAGCTGTTCGTGGTAACCGGTGGGGATTGGAGTGCATTCCAGCTCTTGTGCGGACAGGACGACGCTGGCTAACATCAGTTGGTGATGGGGGTGACAAAGCAATTGGAGTCACGGTGGCTATAGGAGCCCCCTCTACACCCATGTCAGACCTAGCCATGGTATGATCACCTTCAGCAGCGGGGCCAAGGCCCCCAGCTAACCCAGCTGATAAATGGGTCGTTTCAGTGGCTACAACCAGAAGGTTTTCCTCATCAGATCCCTCCGTGTTAGAGGGCGAGTTTGACAAAGTTGGTGCACGCTCTGGTGAGCCATGAACGGAAGGAGGCCTCTCAACACACGCCTTTAACAGGGTGCGGTGCACATGCTTGACCAATTGGAGATTGTCCTCCGGTGCGATGGTGTAGACTGAACCTCCTTGGGGAGGTGCCTTTAGTATCTTATACACCACTGGACTCCACAGGTCGTGGATTTTATGTCGGCCCCGTACGGTATGGTCCCGTAAACCCGCCGTAGACCCGCCGACCCTCCTCCAGTGGTGCATCGCAGGCCTTTGAGTCATGCTGCGCCTTACGACGATCTGCCGCCATCTGGAGGCGGTCCTTTACCCCCTCAACAACCACCCTTAGCCGAGTTTGGTGCTCGCTGACCCAATCATGCACACTCCCAGCGACTGGTTCAGGTACCTGACCCAGTAGAAAGTCAATTGGGAGTCGTGGTTCCTGGCCAAACATGAGAAAGTGGGGTGATTCTCCAGTTGTCTGATGCGGAGTGCTGTTGTAGCAAAATAGTAACTGAGGGAGGCACGAGGCCCAGTCTCTTTTCTTGGTGACCGGTAGAGTGCGCAGCAAATTGTGAAGTGTTCTATTAAATCGCTCGCGCTGGCCGTTACCGGCCGGATGGTATGGCGTGGTACGAGACTTCTGCACTCCATAGAAATTACAAAGCTGTTGGATAAGCAGGGATTCAAAACACCGTCCTTGGTCCGAGTGGATGCGACTAGGCACCCCAAATGTACAAAACCATTTCTCCACAAGGATTTTAGCCACCGTTGGGGCCCGCTGGTCCCTAGTTGGCACAGCCAAGCTATACTTGCTGAACACATCAGTCAACACCAAAACATCTTCATAGCCAGACACAGACGGTTCAAGCACAGTAAAATCAAGTGCCAGTATCTCGTTTGGGCGAGCAGCAAGTAAGTGGCCCATATAGCTGGGTGCCCCCGGCCTAGTATCTTTAGCCAATTGGCATCGCTCGCACTCCTGACACTAATGGACAATGTCTGCGGTCATACCTGGCCAGTAGCAGCGTGGCCGCAATAGTTCCGTTGTACAGTCAATGCCTTGATGGCCATGCTCCTGGTGGGCCTGTGTCAATGCTTCTTGCTGCAAGGAGGTGGGAAGAACCAACTGCAGCATCTCCTCCCCTCCCTCTCGGCGGAAAATGCGCCTATACAGCACCCCATCCCTTTCCACCAACCGATCCCACTGACCAATTAGAATCAGAACCAGCTTTGACAGCTGTTTACGTTCTCCTGGGCCAGGCCGCCTCTTTTGCCTCCAGAAGGTCAGTGCCTTCCCAATGATTGGATCAGCCTGTTGCATGTTGCACAGATCAACTGGGGTATGGCTGGGGAGAACTGATATGAGTGACTGACTCACCAATTGGGAGGGCTCAGGTATGATGGCCTGCTGCAGAGAAGTGGCAATGGCGGTACCAGGGAGCAGGCTTTCCAGTCCCAGATCATCTGGGTTCTGCCGAGAGAGAGCATCGGCATTGGCATTACTTCGACCTGACCGGTATCGGAGTGAAAGATCAAATGAAGCCAGCTCTGACGCCCAGCGCTGCTCCGTGGCTCCAAGCTTAGCTGAGGCAAGGTGGCTGAGGGGGTTATTGTCAGTGTACACTGTACACTTGTTGCCCCACAAGTACTCCCTAAATTTTTCAGTGACGGCCCACTTGAGCGCCAAGAATTCCAACTTCATGGAACTGTAGTTCTTCATGTTGCGCTCAGTGGGTCGCAGACTGCGACTGGCATACGCAATTGGCCTCACTTTGCCCCCTTGCTCCTGGGATAGAACAGCCCCCAGTCCCCCATGACTGGCATCCACTTCTAGGATGAAGGGCAGGGTGAAATCAGCATAGGCCAATACTGGGGCAGTGGTGAGTTTGCCCTTCAAGCCATCAAAACTGGCCTGGCAAGCCTCTGTCCAAGAACCCACTAAAGATTTTGAACCCGATCTTCCTTTTACCGTGGCTTTTTCCGACACCAACCTATGCAAAGGCGCTGCAAGTTTAGCAAACCCCTCCACAAAGCGGCGGTAATAGCTAGCGAACCCAAGGAACGACCTAAGTTCAGACACCGTGCTGGGACGCCGCCACTGGGCTACTGCCTCGATCTTACCTGGGTCAGTGGCCACCCCCTGGTCTGACACAACATGCCCAAGATAACTGACCTCCCTCTGAAAGAAAGCACACTTACTCAGTTTGGCTTTGAGGCCCTCACTCTGCAGCCTAGTTAACACCAAGCCCAGCCGTTCTAAGTGTTGTGGGACCGTAGATGAATATATAATTATATCATCCAGGTATAAGAGCAGGGACTGGCATTGCTGATCACCAAAGAGTCGCTGCATGAGTCGCTGGAACGTAGAGGGTGCATTGCAGAGCCCAAATGGCATTCGATTCCACTCGAATAAGCCAAATGGGGTACAAAAAGCAGTCTTTGCTTTATCCCTCTCAGTGACTGGGACCTGATTGTACCCACTAGCCAAATCCATGGTAGAGAACCAACGGGCCCCCGTCAACGCATCCAGCGACTCTTCAATGCGGGGAAGCGGGAAGGCGTCCTTTCTTGTTTTGGCATTCAGTTGGCGGTAATCTACGCACAAGCGCAAGTTACCGTCCTTCTTCTTTACCAAAACTATGGGTGACGCATACGGGCTACAGCTCTCTCTGATGACCTGTGCGCCAAGCAATTGATTAATATGCGCCTTCACCATGTCATAGTCGGACGGGGGTATCCGCCGGTACCTCTGGCGAACCGGCACCTCATCCAGAAGAGGAATATCATGGGATAACAAATTGGTGCATCCCAAGTCACCGTCATGGGTGGAAAAGACGACGCCCGAAGCCCGAAGACGACGCTCCAAGAGAGAACGGACTTGTCCTTGTTCTGTACCGGACAGACACGACAAGTCAAGCTTTCCAATTTGCTCCGAGATGGACAGAGCCACAGGGCCCGCGGTGTGAGAAGCCACGGTAGCCGTGGCCAAAGGGACTTCGGTCACACCTACCGGCAGACTGACCACATGAACCCATTGTAACGTGCCGAGAGAGATACGGGGGTAAAGAAGAACATCAGAGTTACCGACATTAACGATGGGAATACAAGCTGTCCCATGGGTCACCCGTATCAAAGCAGGGGAAGACAGTAGGCCCGAAGGTAGACCGGACTCCGAAGGCTCAAATAATACCACGCCACTAGCATATTGGGAGGAGCAAGTGGCTGGAACCAACTTCATTGTTCCGCCTGGCACTCGACAGGCTCTTCGGCCCCTCACCTTCACCAGGCCCACCACACCAGCTGTGGGTTGGATCTCTGCCTGATGGCAGTGCTGGAAAGCTTTGCGAAGAGATGCAGGAACCTGTGATATCGATGGGTCCTCTAAGAAAGCCAAACCATGCTGACCGAACAGATCTTGATAACACTTACTCAGGACATTCATCCCTAACACTCCAGGAACATGAGAATTAAGACCGTCTGGGGGGTCCTTGACCACTAAAACCCCACAGTTTGGAACGCGCTTACCACAAAGCTGAACATCTAGCTCCATGTAACCAAGGTAAGGTATGGCCAATCCATTGGCCGCACGAAGTTGAAGCCAGTTGCATGACCTCAAACTATTTGGGCCGCGGGTTTCAAAATGCTTACGAAAAAAATTCTCTGTGATTGTGGAGACCATTGATCCAGTGTCTATCAAGCAGGGCACTTGGACTCCCCCAATGTGTACATCCAAATGAGGACATGACGACATCAAACTCGAAATCCTACCTGACTGGTCCCTAGACCCCTGTGAGCCAGTAAGCTCCCCATCCGAACTGTGGCTCAGCAGTTCGGTGGGAACAAGTTTCCCGTCCGGGAAGATGCTTGGGATAAATGAGTATTGGCAGGTTGGTCCACAGATGGAGGGGGAGGCCGGGGCTGTGGCTGTACCCGCTCTCCATTGCACTCACGGGCATAGTGGCCAGGCCGCTGACACCTACGGCATATCACTGTCTGACGGTGAGGGGGGCGATGGAACTGACGCGGCCCCTGCAATGAAGCAATGCTCTGTGTCAGGTGGTTTAGCTGGTCTTGTTGCCTTCTCAGAATCTCTTTCAATTCAATTAACTCTGAGCCTTGAGACTGGCTACCACTAGGTGAGCGAGATGCCCCTTGAACACCATACTGGATGCCCTGAGTAGACGGCAACGAGTAACTACGTGCTCTGGCTGCCCCCGGCATGCCCTCCCGTTCCCATCTAATTGCCTCTGCCCGCACTTCAAGCAAGGTGGAGCGCGGTTGCCTCCGCACCAACTGTTTTAATTCCCGACGAAGCGAGCCATCTAGGACATGCTCAGCAAACTGGTCCCGTAGGAGAACGTCAGCATTGGGAACAGCATTGGGGTCAGACTGCTTCACCCTATCCATTAAATTCAACAAAGCCAGGGAAAACTCCTGCAAAGTTTCCCCCTCTTGCTGTTTCCTGGAAAAGAAAGATTCTTGAAGAGCGACGTAAGATTGAGAGCACCCGTACAACTCTCGCAAGATAGCAGTAATTTTATCTGGATCTTTGCGTTCCTCGCTAGACCTAAATTTGATCTCCTGTCTCGCCTCCCCTACCAAGTGATCATAAAGGAAGAAAGCCTGATCAGCAACGGACAGATGTTGGGCACGCATACATGCCTGGGCCTCCTCTAGCCACTCCTCGATGTTCATGCTCGACCTGCCGCTGAATTGGGGGCACTTACGATCACGTGGAACGAAAACGAGCCTTTCTGTGAGTGGGGCTACACTACTACTTGCAGTAGAGGGCGCTGCATTATTTGCACTTAAAACTGTATTTGTAGGCAATGCAGAGGCCTCTGAAGAGGTAGTAGCACCAGACTGTGCAGAATTCGCCTTCTCTTGCCGCAATTTCTCATTCTCTGCTTTTAATTGAGCCACCAATTCCCTAAGCTCCTGCATATCATCCTCCATGATGACTGAGAGAGAAAGGAGTTACTTACAGAATGAATCGGACCAGCAATCAAGATGACAGGTTCTGAGTCAACAAGTCAGCATCCAAGCAATAGGTAGGCGTTGCTGTTTTGTTCTCCAAAAGTCAATACAACATAAGACAGCACTCACACAGCGGAACAACTCTAAGAAAGAGGGGGAAAGAAAAAGGAGAAAAAAAGAAAACACCAGAGAAAACAACAGACACACATCTCAACTTAGTCCAGACCACCGTTGCTCGCAGCGCCAGATTGTAACAATGCCACAAAATAAGTGTCACTGAAATGAAATTTCCCGTTCCTTACACACTATATTCCCTTTACCATATTCAAGACTACACAGGTAAGGGGTCTGGACAACAGAGACGCGGTCTTAATTATGTAAAGTAAAGTAAGTAAAGTAAAATTTATTTATATAGCGCATTTATCGACCGGAAGGCCACCCAAAGCGCTTGACGGAGACAAACACAAAAGACATAGACAAAATCATAAAAGAGTCAATCAGTCATCAGTCCGTGGGTGGTAGAGGCAGGCTCCTATGAAGCAACCGGGCATGTCTTCAGAGACAGGGGGCACAGTAGGCGATGGTTCATCCGGCAGGTCAGGCAGCAACTGAAGGAAACTTTAACGTCATCAATAACGTTTCGGGGATTAACAGCCCGAAGTTGCAATCTCCCAAAGATGAGGCTAGGAAGATGTTGACAAATCCGTTTCATGCCGGTTGTTGAAGTAGCATGGTGTTCATAAACAGTTCGCTGACCTTAAACGTGGCTGTTATGGAGAGAATATCTGTTCACATCAGTCAATCGACAGTCGATCTCCTCCTCTGCTTCAGGATGAACCGTTCCCCACTTGCCCGAAGTTTTCCGTTGGCCCGGCAGGACCATCCCACATCAAACTGATAACAAAACTGAACAAAAAATACTTGACGAAACATTACAAAAAATACACGTACACGTACCGAACATTACGAAAAAGACGAATAAGGACATGTTACGACGAGACAAGACATAAAATAAATTAAATTACAAAAACATCAAACAAAAACAGGAGCCAGACGGAGCGGCGTACTCGCCAGCATCCCCGTATCCTAGCAACCTAGATGCAAATATAGATATGTTTTATTTATTTTCTTTGGTAAAACAATTTCAGTCAATAAACACTTTTTAAACCTAAGGCCTTAGTCAATCAGATCATACAACATCAGAACACCAAGTCAGGCTTACTGGTATTGTGCTGACATGGGAGGTGAAGGCAAATCCCTGAAATTAAACCAAAACACACTGAGATATACTAAACAAATCACTGCAAAGAAAGAAAAATACACAGCAAAACAAATTATGCACAGCAAACCAAAATACACAGCAAACCAAAAGCACACAATTAGTTAGTTAGTATACATGCAATACAGGGAATGCCACCACTAGAGGGAGTTAGCAGCACAGATATAAGCCAAACAGTTGGAATATAAGAAACAAACAAACATACAACCAATAGAACCAAAAGAATAAAGAAAGAACAGAATTGCAGGGAAATACCGCACTACAAGCACACCACAGCACACCCACATGCAGCCAGCAGCAGTTTAGACACACATGCGGACACCCAGGCAGGCGCAAGCACGCTCACGCTCGCACACGCACACACACACACACACACACACACACACACAGGCTTACAACCACGCTCGCTCACAAACACGCACGCTCACAAACACGCACGCTCACAGACAGATCAACGCACGCACACCCAAGCAGACACAGACAGGCAGGCAGACACAGACAGGCAAGCAGGCACGCACAGGCAAGCAGACACGCACAGGCAAGCAAGCCAGAGAGCAGGAGCAGTAAGCGCCCTGTTGCCCGATAGCCAACATGCAGCCAAACAGAAGGGAATACTTCCGTGAACAAACAGCAACGCCGTCAATGTTGGATGACCAGACCCAAGTAGCTGATAGCGTGACACACAGGAATGCCAAACCGGCCGGAGGTCCCAGATATGTTAACGCTGCAAATCACACATAAATTGAATATATTGTATTGCCCCACTAACCAATGAACGTGCCTTGTCTATGTGGAAAGTTTCTACCTACCCGAACAAAGATGAATCACAACGTCGGAGGGGATTAATGACAGTACTGCAGCTGGTTAGCGTGGGTTAGCACGCATAGCTAAAATGTAAACAAACCCTCAGTAAACCGGCATCACAACACAGAAGTTAACGACGAAAAAGAACAAACCTACCGATAAGCCAGCGGAAACATGGGTTACCCTCCGGAGCTAAACCAGAGCTGGGCAGGGAGAAGACTGACCTGGGGCGGCCCTGGACCAAAGTAAACGTTTGCTGTAGCCTTTCCAGCGTTTATATGGCCGTGGCTATCAATTTCCAAATTACGACCTGGGCGGAGGGAGATGCAGGGACCGTCGCTAAACTCCAGGTATGCAGTCCTATTACAATCGCAAAGACCAGGAGAGCTACTGGCGAGAAGTTCTTAAACGAGTGGTTGCCGTGATTAAGTTTCTGTCCGAGCGTGGCCTGTCATTCAGAGGAAATGAAGAGATTTTCGGGTCACCTCATAATGGAAATTACCTTGGAATACTCGAACTTCTTAGCCAGTTTGACCCTTTCTTATCCGAACACATTAAGAAATATGGAAACATGGGCAGGGGTAGCATGTCTTATCTCTTGAATACAATTTGCGAGAAGTTCATCGCATTAATGGGGCAGCGTGAGATAATTAATCAAGTGCACCAGTCAAAGTATTTCTCTATGGCCTCGTTCAGATTGGCATGCCAAATCCGATTTGTTGCATATCCAGATTGTATCTAGAATTCATTTCAGGTGGTCTGAACAGCAGAAAACCACATGAATTCCGATTTTTCCGAATCTGTTACGCCCCACATAGCTATGTGGTGTCAATTGCGATTCACATCGGATATGCTGCAAACTGAACAGCTTTTCCACATGGGATAAGATTTCACCGTGTCACTTGCGTCATTAGTCACGTGACACAAACATCAACACGTGGAATGCAGGTGGACGGAAGTGAGAGATTAATGTTAATTCTCCTTTTAAAAAACGGTATTGTTTGCTACAATAAAGTGTCAGTGCGCGTTATGGATTTTCCGCAAGTTGCATATGACCTGGAGTTTACCTCGCGTGTGGAAAGCAACGTTTACCTCGCGTGTGGAAAGCAACGTCAGTGAAAGTTTTCAACCAAGCATCAGAAAGGCAACTAACAGCTGTGCTGGACTGCAGTGATGCACTGAAATAAAGATGAGTAACGTTATTCTTCCATCTCTGATACTTCCTTGTTACTTGTAGCTGTGTGCTACGGCCCCACTCAACGATCTGACAGAGAAACAACCAACATTCTACCCTCCGCGGTTTTGTTTATTATTTGTGGGCATGATGCGTTAGGGTACCATAGTAACCCACGTGGATATGGCAGGTGATTAGCGGACATGGAGATCCGATATGACAAGCAATGTGAACGCGGTCGATAGAGAGATCTGATGTTGATCAGATATGCAAAAAATCAGATTTGGAGTGCAGTCTGAACATAGCCTATGATTGTTGACTACCCCTGATTTGGCACATATTGATCTGCTGACATTTGTTGTCCGGTATGTATCACAACAAGGCAAAGTCTTTGAAAGATTTCTGAAGTTCCTCCCCATCTTCAGTCATACAGGTGATTCGCTTTTTGAATCGGTGTCCCAGATTCTTGACGAATCAAAGCTTGACATCCAGAATTGCAGGGGGCAGTGTTATGATAAAGCATCAAATATGTCAGGGGTGTACAAGGGTTTGAGAGCGCGCATCCAAGACGTGAACCCCTTGGCCAACTGGATACCTTGCGCTGCGCATTCACTCAACCTTGTTGGAATGAGCAGTGTTGACTGCTGCACTGAGGCTACCACTTTTTTTAGATTTCTGCAGTCCTGCTACAATTTTTTTTTCAGGATCTCCTAGGCGATGGAAAATCTTAATGGATGGGCTTGATGCGAACGAAAACAGACATTTAGAGACGTTAAAGTCTCTATCTGACACAAGGTGGGCTGCCCATGCGCAGGCCACTAAAGCGCTTTCCATTAACTTTGAAAATATACACAATATCTTGCGCAGTCTTTCTACTGATCCAACTCAGACAGCTGACACAAGAGAGGAAGCTAAATCCCTCGCAAAGAAAAATTAATAAACTTGAGACGGCATTTTTTAGTGTGTTTTGGAATAAAATCTTGCAGAGGTTCCAGACAACCAGTGTTATGCTGCAGACAGTTGATTTAGATCTCATTAAGGCCGTAGCATTGATTCAGTCACTGACCGCTTTCGTCCAGGATTTGTGTGATCATTTAGAAGAAATGGAAATAGCAGCCAAAACAATACAGTATTGTAGCTACACAACAATACATATCAGAAACTACGCGTCAGGTAACAAGGTCCAAGAGATCTGATGAATCAAACACCCCTGATCATGTTCTCACTGGGAGCGCAAAGTTCCGTGTGGAGGTGTATTTTGTCATCATAGACAATTTAGTAAGCGCGTTGCGCAAGAGATGCGATGCATACAGAGAGATCTCCAGTTACTTAGGTTTTATGACTAAGCTACGAAACATACCCACAGATGAGATCTTCACGGCCTGTCGCAAACTTGTAACCAAGTTCAGTGGTGATCTCCAGGTCGAACTAGAGGATGAGCTTGTCCAATTTGTGTCATTCTGCAGTAACATGAGCGTCAATCTCACTCTGAGCAATATGATGAAGCTCTTGAAAGAGCGAGAACTCTCAAGCGTTTTCCCAAATGTGGATATAGCTTTGAGGATCTATCTGACGCTCCCTGTGTCAAACGCTACCGGCGAGAGATCTTTTTCGAAGCTTGGGCTAATCAAAAATCGCCTTCGCACTACAATGGCAGAAAACAGATTGAATTTTTTAACTGTGATGTCAACTGAATATGATCTGCTACGTCAGCTGGAGTTCAAGGATTTAATTAATGACTTTGCTTTCCAGAAAAGCAGGAAAGTGCCCTTGTAGTGGCTGTTACTGAATGCGTAAAGCGGTGTGCCACTGTTTAAGTTCCTTTGTGTTTGAGTTCCTTTGTTTCATGTAACATTTTGAGATTTATTACAGAAAAAAGATAGGCCTAGGCTATTTCCTTTCTTGTCACTCTTTGTTTTCACAAGCCTGAAAATCTCAAAATGAACTCACGAACGGTCATAGCCAATTAATGTTCCTGCTATTCTAAAGAAACTGTTGCAACTTATAATCTATGACATGTCGTGCATTGATACAGTAGGTGTTGATGGATATAAAGTTTAATGGTTCAATAGTATTTGTAATTGTGCCGCTGTCATTATTTAAGTGTTTATTATGTCTTAGGCAGACGTGTGAGGTGGTGAATTTTCCGAGCGCAGATGCGCAGTTGACAACAGGTGGGGGTGGGGCCTCGGGAGTGTGTTTGCCCAGGGCCTCGGCAGGGGTTAACGCGGCCCTGGTTGTGTAGGCTGTGGGACATGAAATAAGTCGGAGGATGACAGTCGCTCTCAAACTGACCAAAATGGTGAAGATACAAACAAAGTTTTCAGGGTAGAGCTGCTTGTTTATGGATATGGGGTTCTGACTTGAGGATTTGGCTATGCTAATTAGCATGATCTTGGCATGATCATGTAAACAAGATATTTTACTCTAGTATTAATGACAAAATTCTATAGGCATGTTTGGTTTATCATGGTCTTATCACGTTGTCATATTATGTTTCTATCACAGTAAATGGAACCCATTCAACATCCAATGTAATTTGAATCATTGTCATTTTTTTAGAGTAGCAATTACACTGTAATGAAATTGAAACAGGCAAAAATGTATTTTACAGCCCTGATTCTGTGTAATTTTTATGGAAGGACACAGGTGATTACTTGGTAGTTGCTTACAAACAATGCATGATCTTACCATCACAATAAATGGATCCCATTCAAGATCCAATGTAATTTTATTCATTGTCATTTTTGGAGTAACAATTACACTGTAATGAAATTGAGACAGGCAAAAAAGCATTTTACAGCCCTGATTCAGTGATTCAGTCTCTATGAAACTACATAGGTAATTACTTGTTAATTGCTTGTAATGGATATATTTACCATTTCCTTACTCTATAATAATTTATATATAATTTAATAACTATATAATTAAATCTCACCATTACGTTATTACCATTTGGTTACTGACTGAATCGCCCTCAACAAATAGTGGGCTATAATTCAGTCATTTTTTTCAGTTATTACTCAGGAACGTATGTAACACCCACAAACGTAATAACTTCCCACAAACGTAATAAACCACTAACGTAATAAAAATATGCACTTTTAAAATGTAATAATCCTGCAAACGTAATAATTTCCCACAAACGTAATAACAGTCGCCTACTGTTAACGTAATAAAAAATTTCCCACAAACGTAATAATTATTACGTTTGCAGGAAATTATTACATTGGTGGGAACATGAAAAAACTTATTACATTACCCTCCCATAAACGTAATAAATCACAGATTTGGTGAAATTGTTACAGTTTTATCATATATAGTAGCTTACTTGTCCTTGAACTCGTATCTCTAACCATGTAGCCAGCTGTCTATGCTTAAAACCTGATACAGTGCCATGCTGCAGAATGTTTTATTGCTTCCTTCAATTGTTTTTATTGATAAAGTTTGATTTGTGCGTGCATATTTTCAAACTAACATTTATTCATCCTCACTACAACTGACAATGTGAATGAATAGCATATGCTAAGTTTAGCACTAAAAGGGATTGTGTCAAAAATAGATGCCTTACAATGCAAATACTTTATGCCAATAAAATTAATGAAACACTAGGTAGTGGAATAGTCCATGGTCTAGGTGAATCAGTATGTCTGCAATATGCACAATGGTTAAATGTCAAATAAACTAACTAAAAAAGATCTTGTTTTCAAAAGATGTCGGCCCTGAACCACACAAAGGCATAGAATTGAATGAAGTAGGCTGAGATTTGATGTAAACTGAACACATTTCAATTACTTTACATCTTTGATGAAAACATTGACATGTCATCATACACCACTGAACTCTGAGCGCCCCCCACCCCCTAAATTTACAAAAGATGTGGACCCTGGACCACACAATGGCTTCGGCTTGGTACATGTAAACTGTACGAATCTCTGACTTCAGCAATTCCACACAACTCAAAAATGGTACAAAATATGACCGCCGCTCAGTTCTGCACATTCTCTGCCCTGTGTGTGTGTGTGTGTGTGTGAGAGAGAGAGAGACAGTAGGCCTATCATCCCAAACCAGTAACCATTCGCTTAATAGCATCATCTACAGGTCAATGGTTGTACTGTCATTAAATGTACATATAAATGTATTTATTTTATAGCCCCCCCATGGATGAAATTCCACAAAACGTGACATATACCCACAAGATAACTGAAAATAAAGGTCCGCAAGGTCCGGAAAATAAAGGTCCGCAACACTATTTGATGCTCCCAAGAATTCATTAGCACGATGTGCTAGTCTAGTCGTTGTGCTATTAAATTCTTGGGAGCATCAAACAGTGTTGCAGACCTTTATTTTTCTTTCAGTTATCATATGTTTGGTCCAGTACCTGTGCCACTCTCTTCTCTGACTTTTTTATATTCCCACAAGATGTCAGGTTCATCATACACATTAAATTTGGTGCAGTTCATAACATCTGATCTAAAGATAGGGGCAATTAAAGCAGTATAATATTGCATTTTATTTTTTTACCATGGGGGTGTAAATCACAAATGACTGGTTATGAGTTAAGTTGATGTGGGCTCTTGAGACCAACATTCCATAAACATTTCATCATCCTCAATGCCACGGGTCAGGTAGTTCTTTAGGAAAAACTGCATTTAAAAAACAATTGAGGGAATAAACATATGCAGCATGCCACTGTATCAGGTTGTAAGCTCTGACAGCTGGCTACATGGTTAGAGATATAAGTTCACTGACAACTAAAGTCCTACATCTGATAAAACGGTAACAATTTAACCAAATCTGTGTTTTATTACGTTTATGGGAGGGTAATGTAATAAGTTTTTTCATGTTCCCACCAATGTAATAATCTCCTGCAAACGTAATAATTATTACGTTTGTGGGAATTTTTTTATTACGTTAGCAGTAGGCGACTGTTATTACGTTTATGGGAAATTATTACGTTTGCAGGATTATTACATTTTAAAAGTGCATATTTTTATTACGTTTGTGGTTTATTACGTTTGTGGGAAGTTATTACGTTTGTGGGTGTTACAAATGTAAGTAATTATGAGTTGTTTTCATGAATTACCAAGTTATTACCACAAAACTACCCTCTTATCACCAAACTGTAATGTAAAGTGTTACCGATTTACACACACAGAAAATGGAAATACGGTAAACGTAAACCAGGCCAGACATACAGTAATTAGAATGGACTATTCCTGCTTCCAACTTCTGCTCAATGTTTTCAGAATGAGAGGTTGTTTAATTTTACCACACCCCTAAATAACATTCGTAAGATTAATGACAAAGTACATGACAGTCAAAATTAATCAGGTTGTCAATCAGTTTGGTTCCATAAAAAAAAGATAGCCTGGCACGCCAGAATATAACATGAATGTATAGTCTGGAGACGTGTGATAGACCCCCAGGTAAAACTACTGAAACCAATCAGCGCGACTAGCAAGTAACAAGCGATTCAAACAACGCTAAGCCCGCCCAATAATTCCCTGTCCAGATATAATGTTGTGATTAGCTAAACACCACAATATCTGAATACAACCTAAAGCGTAAACAGCTCAGAAACAGCTCAGACGCAATCGACGTCTGAGCTATGGCTCGTCCCTAGACGTACTCACAGAGCAAATTCAATTTGCTACTGCGAGAGTGCGTCGAGAGGCTAAAAAAACCTTGATCCCAAATTTGAACCCAGTGGGTGTGGCAGAAGCTCTGGTGGCAGTATACTCACAGTTATAAATTATGTATCTACAGTAGAGACATGTAAAGAAGTATTAAGCCCATGAATGGGAGAATTATTATCGATGATCTCATTGAACCCTTTGTGGTTCACTAAAGGTACTTCAAATCAAAGTGAGGACCAACTACCTGGACAAAGGCCTCCCTTACAGCAGCAGCAGATCAGGTAGGCCTACAGAATTAGAGTGTATTTTAAAGCCCCAATGTGTAATGTTTTTACTGTTCAATATCAAAATATGCTTTACCTGTTGACAAGCTTGTCCTTTCTCATAAATATTAACCACCACTATTAATTCGGTGTGTCCGTATTGGCTTGAAATTTCACATTTGCACACACATTAACTGGGGTAGACTCTCCATGTACGGAAGCTGAAAACGGTCATATCTTTCGCGTTTCTACTATAGACTGACAATAGGCCAACATCCGCATGCAGGCTTCCGTAGCTGTAATACGTAATTTGCGTTGCGCTTAATTTCTCTCGAAGGCTACACATTGGGGCTTTAAGTATAACTCTCATATGTCTTTCTCACATTTTATTCAAACTTTACATCTATGTTGCTTAACAATGTTGTTCATTGACATAGATCAGATTCCAAAGTAATTTTTTTCAGGATCTTCGTACTTTTTTAGACATTTTGGGTGTGCTAACAGTGATTTATTGAGTGAAATATTTCCCCTTTTTATAATGGTGTACAGGCGCAGTCATGTTCATTTATATACCACAACCTTTGATGCAAAACGTAGTTCACAGGAAACCTTGGTACAGTGTGTTTTGATGATGTAACAGCAGGCAGAAAATGTGGTGTGGTCCCTGGCTGAAAGCCACAGTCTTTCATGTGAGTGATAAGCCTCACACCCACACACACAAACTTTTTGAGTTATCTTGAGCACAAACAAAACAACGTCAGACAACACACCATCATGCAGCTTCTAGCAGTTTCTAACATTGACTTGCATTTCTTTTGAGGCACATATTACTTCCCAGCAGTCAATGGGGTTGGACAAAAACTACAATGAAACCTATAGGTGTCATATGTTCTGCTGACGTGTCAGCATATCAGTGAACAGTTTCACATCTTTCTAAACAAGTGTTTAATGCGTATTAGGAGGAAGGATTGGATTGTCCAACTGCACCTATTCTGCCATTGTTGAGGTGGTGGTGGGGGTGGGTGATTGTGCTTCTGGGGGGTGTGCTCCAGCAACAACTGAAAATTCTCAAAACAAAAGCATATCGAAATGTCAGCCTTAACCATTGTACCATTTCTTTCAATCTTAACCATTTCTTCCAAATGGAACTACAGACATTAACTACGTTCAGACTGCAGGCAACAAGAGCGACTGAAGTAATTGACTTTGTATGGAGACAAGCAACAAAAGCAGCTTGGTGTGCGACGAAATTTGGGCATCTCGAGTGATGGCAGAAAGTTAAACTTCAGTTAACTTTATGTTATGAGCTATGACACGGTTCGGCAACTACCAATCAGAATATTGATATCTATCTATCTATCTATCTTGTAAGCTTCCGTCGCCGTGTTTTGTCTGAAATAACGCAAGATCGACATACTGATTAGGGAACTACTTTATACCTCACATTAGTTCAGATCAAACACGCTTACAAGCTAGATAGAGACAAGCTGTACATATAACCATATAACCTAAATGTGCACTTTCAAAGTTCTTTATGCCTCGGTTTAAATGTTAACACCCACGGGAATCTACGGAATGAAGTTTGAAGTAACTTTGAGCTTTGTCAATGGTGGAAATTATGGGGGTAAGCTACAGTTTTCAACTCTTATCAGGTGCTGGGCGACTCCAACGTTAAGCCGGTGTGTAGCCAATCGGTTAAGCTGTATTCCCGAGAGGAGTGGTCAGGTGCAAGTGAACTATAGTCCATGCTCCGATCATTATTTAACATATTTTAAGACAGAATCACACCGGCTTTCTCCTTTAAGACTAAAATAAAACTTAGTCTACTATTTAAGGAGGAAAGGCTTTCCTATAAAATGAGTTTTAAGGAGGGACTTAAAAGAGGTTAGGGACTTCGCTAATCTGATGTCCTCAGGCAAATCATTCCATAGCCTAGGTGCCCTGACTCTTAAAGCATTATCTCCTTTAGTTTTTAGGTTGACCTTAGGAATCTCCAAAAAAAACACAACCAGAAGATCTTAGAGTGCGTGGAGGTCTATAAGGTACCAGTAAATCAGCTATGTATTTGGGAGACAGGCCATGAAGAGCTTGAAAGTAATCAAGAGAATCTTACAGTCAATTCTAAAACATACTGGGAGCCAGTGCAATGAGGCTAAAACAGGAGTGATGTGGTCACAACTCTTAGTCTTAGTAAGAACCCTGGCAGCTGAATTCTGCACAATTTGAAGTCGCTTAATGCACTTTTGGTCAAGACAAGAAAAGAGACTATTGCAGTAATCAAGGCGCGGGGAGATCAAAGCATGTACAATAGTGTCTGTTTCTTTAAGAGTTAAGATGGAACTAATCTTTGAAATATTTCTGATTTGAAAAAAACAAGATTGTATGAGCTTTGTGATACGACGCTCAAAGCTTCGATTACTGTCAAACCAAACACCAAGGTTTTTTGCAACAGGTTTTACACAGTGTAGAAATGGAAAAGGACCTAGAGAAGGAGTAATTTGTTTTGTCGTGTTTTTTGATCCAATGACAAGCACTTCAGTTTTGTCAGAGTTCAGCTGAAGGAAGTTATTAGACATCCAGTTTTTTATGTCATGAAGACATTCATTTACTGAGTTCAATGCAGTAGGATCAGAGGAAATAATGGGCAGGTATATCTGTGTATCATCATGTCATGGCCCACTTGGTCACTTACATTGAATTACTGGTTGTCACTTACATTGAATTACTATGCAAGACATATACTGGAATTGCATACATTGACAGACAGTACAAATACAGTACAAATCAATCAATAAAAACAGAATGCAATGGCAGAATGCAAGTTTCAAATTTCAATATTTTATTCAGAATACAATACAGATGACATATCAAATGTTTAAGCTGAAGAAATGTATCATTTTAAGGGGAAAATAAGTTGATTTTCAATTTCATGGCAACAACACAAATAGTTGGGACAAGGCCACATTTACCACTGTGGCATCAAATGTCTGGGGACTGAGGAGACAAGTGGCTCAAGTTTAGGAATAGGAATGTTGTCTCATTCGTGTCTAATACAGGCTTCTAGTTGCTCAACTGTCTTACGCGGTTGTGGTGTCTTACTCTTTATGATGCGCAAAATGTTTTCATGATCTGGACTGCAGGCTGACCGTTTCAGTATCCAGATTCTTCTTCTATGCAGCCATGATGTTGTAATTGATGCAGTATGTGGTCTGGCATTGTCCTGTTAGAAAATGCAAGGTCTTCCCTGAAAAAGGCAACATCTGGATGGGATCATATGTTGGGCTAGAATTTGGATATGCCTTTCAGCATTGATGGTGCCTTTCCAGATGTTGCCCATGCGCACACACTCATGCAACGCCATACCATCAGAGATGCAGCCTTCTAAACTGAGTCTTAACAATAAGCGATAACTTGGGTTGTCCTTGTCCTCTTTAGTCTGGATGGCATGGTGTCCCAGTTTTCCAAAAAGAACTTTGAATTTTGCTTTGCAAGAAAATGCCTGCGCTTCTGGATCATATTTAGAAATTACTTCTTTTTTGACCTACCGAGTTTTAGCTGGCAATGGGGACCCAAAGATCATGGGCATCCAGTATGGCATTCCGGCCTTCCAGATTCTCAGAATTTTTGGAAATTATGCACAGTAGAATCGAGGGTTAGTAGATGATCAACTTCAAACTCTTTGCATGGTGCAACTCTTTGCAATGGTGATCCTCTTCCCATCTTGACTTCTGAGAGAAACTGTCACTCCGAGAGGCTGTTTTTATACCCAATCATGTTGCCAATTGACCAAATAACTTGCAAATTGGTCCCCCAGCTTTTCCTTATGTGTACATTTTACTTTTCTGGCCTCTAATTGCTATCTGTCCCAACTATTTTGGAATGTGTAGCTCTAATGAAATCCAAAATATTTCAAAATATTGCAAATAAAATATAAGTTTATGAGATTTGTAAATTATTGGATTCCTTTTCTATTCAAAATTTGTCCCAACTATTTTGGAATCGGGTTTGTATTAGTGGGGTTGCACCATCTGTTGTTTATGTACAGCACATACCCACCTCTTTTCTTGCCACTGAGTTTAGCATTCTTGTCCATCCTTGTAAGTTATCATCGGGGATGTTTCTTGTTAGTCACATCTCTATAAAGTATAGCAAGCTACATTCTCTGTTAATCCTCTGGTTTCTTACCATTGCAGCCAGTTCATCTGTTTTGTTTGTCATCAAATTCATGGTCCCCATAACAATCCATGGAACTGGGGTGTGTTTCCCAAAAGCATAGTTGCTAACTAAGTTAGCTACTATGTTGGTTGCAATGCAATTTTCCATTGACAACTAACTAAGTTGCTAACAGGTTAGCAACTATGCTTTTGGGAAACACACCCCTGCACTGTGCTTTTGTATAACAACAACAACAACAATAATAATAATAACAATGAATGTTATTGTTATTGTTAATGAAACCTAATGCTCAACTTTTTATCGGTACTACTTCTATCATTACTATCGGAATGTATAGGTCAGTCAGTGGAAGGAAAATCTGCACATTCTGTGACAAACCGCTTGGAAAAGGAGCGGCCATGATCATAGAGTCACTGGCGCTGTGTTATCATTTGACTTGTTTCAAGGTGAGTGGTCCGACAGCTTTTAACACATTCTTAAAGCTGTATTCGGCAAGTCTATGTAATTCCGAGACTTAGGCAAAAAATTTCCAAATCATACAACTCGTTGGCCCCTGTCTCTAAGGCTACGCTTACACTGCAGATCAGATATGCCCAATTCAGATTTTCTGCTCACATCTGATTTTTTTGATTGCGTGTTTACATCTACTTTCAAAAGTGCCCAAATCAGGGGCCTCATTTATAAAACGTCCTTACGCACAGATTTGATCTTAGATGGTTCGTACGATCAAATACACGTCAAAGTACAGATTTATAAAAACAGTCTTTGATGTGGGAAAGTACTTATCTCCACGTCAGGTTCCAGCTGGGCGTACGACCATTTCCTTGTGGTGATGCCTGGTATTGCAGATAGTTTAGGCATGAATTGACTGGTTAAGTGCGTTTGGAAGAGATGAATACAATGCGCAAATTATATTTTCCAAGAGCTTACTGTAAATTACAGTGCATGTAGAGCCTTGTATTTTTTTAATCTATTTTTTTTCATCGATTCTTAAATGCAAATGCATTGAGGTTAGGGCAGGGACTTGCATCTTTATCTATCAAGTTGCGCATGCAAGACCCAAATGACATGACAGGTTTACAGAATATTCACATTTATTTTACAAATTAATCTTTTTTGGGGGGAACGACAGGCTGTTTTCTGACACGCAGAATTTTTTTTGAATGGCCTTTCACTACCCCAGACTACAGTAACAGCTTGTAATTTAGTCAACTTTTTGTAGGCACAGATACCTATCACATTATGCATTGGCGACGTAACATAGTCCTAACCTACACAATTATGCTGTATGTATATGGTCGGTCTGTCCATACTGTAAGGTTGTATAGGTACGAAATATATGTAGTCTATTCCAACTGGCGTAATGAAAAATCCATAATAATGGAGCAGCCATTATTTCTTCAAAAGCCTAGCCTCCTTCCAAAACCGATCTTCAAATAAAACAAAATAGGCTATTTGAATTAATTGTACATCACTGCATGCAGGAGTGAATGCAAGTGTGGCACAAAATATATGAGATTCTCATAGATAGACTTCTTTTCAGTGAATATTGCACATACCAAGAACATTGTGGCTCTATGGATTTTTCGAACAGGGTAAAAAAATGCGATCATGTTGCCCTAGTAAAAGTGTTTTAACCCTTTTTATTCCCAGCTGTGCATAGATAGTTTAGTTATGTTGGTCAGGCCACTGTTTTAATTCAAGCAGTCCTATGTTAATATTAATGAATGGGCGTTTAGAAGGCGGAGACTTGTCTGCGCACAATTTCACGATCATTTGTGATCTATAAAGGACATGGTCATGTACGCATGTTTTTTTGTGCGTACGTTCAGTCTTTCTGAATCACACTTACGATCATTTCAGAAAAGTTCTTAGATGAAATGAAGGACGTTTTTTACGCAAGTTTTTATAAATGAGGCCCCAGATGTGCACGTTTACACTTGCCAGACACTTGGAAGTTCTGAAACAACCCGCATGCGTAGAAGGCACGTCCGCACTCAAAATAATTGAGGTAGCCAGAACCTTGATGTTATTATAAATAATTTCTATGATTATTTCCTTCATAATGAGAAGTAGAAGGCTAACATATCCTTAACAAAGTTCAGGCACAACCCCCAAACAACTGTATTTCTAAAGTGGTTAATGAACACTTGAAGCTTGAGAAAGTGAAGGGGGGAAAATAAAGTCCGAGGATTGGTGAAAGTGAAAGCATGTTCGGCTTCATTGCATGTATGAGAGGGGCACTCTGAAAGATCACTGTGAAAACGGAGACGATGGCGGTTGTTCATGGCAAAATAGAAATAAATGAATCTTGAAAGAAAAAGCATTTCTCATATATTCCTGAATGGATAATGTTAATTATGACCGCCGCTGCGTAGCAAGCGTAGCAAGCGTAGCGGTCATATAATGATTGTCAAAGTTTTTTTTTTTTTTCTCCCGTCATCTACTTCCTGAATTTTTGGTCAACGATTCCCGGGACACCGTAACACCGGGGCACATGAAACTTGGTGGGCATGTAGCCCCTGTAGACTTTTACGGAGAAATTTTGTTTGGTCCCCGGGGGCCACTCCATCTTTGCGTGGCCCTCCCGTGAAACCCCAAAAATGCAAAAACCTACCTGACCCATGACATTGAGGATGATGAAATTTTTATGGAATGTTGGTCTCAAGAGCCCACATCAACTTAGCTTATAACCAGTCATTTGTGATTTGCACCCCCATGGTAAAAAATTAAAATGCAATATTATACTGCTTTAATTGCCCCTATCTTTACATCAGATGTTCTAAACTGCACCAAATTTAATGTATATGATGAACCTGACATCTTTTGGAATATGTCAAGTTTTGTGGAATTTCATCCATGGGGGGCTATAAAATAAATGGGTAACACTTTGCGGTAAGGGTACATTAATTATCATGAATTCATGCATGATTTCATTCATAATTCATTCGTGATTCATGCATTACTTCATCTCTGAATATCTAATGACTCATCAGGTATTAGCATGAATTCATTGTTTATCATTAATGACCTCCTTTTGAAATAGCAGATGATCTTAAGCATTAATTACTCTGGGTACATCATCATGAGTCATGACTAATTACACATGATCATGATGTTTTTGTTCAAAAGAATTTGATATAGTAAAACTACTTATTTAGCCTAATTTGGCCTAGTTCCTCATATCTATCCCATACATCAACTAAATTTTACCAATTTAACCATGTCAACACTTTAGTTGAGGGGGCACAAACATGATGAATTCATCATGATCATGCTAATAATCATGACTCATGCTAATTAATCATGACTCATGATGATGTACCCAGAGTAACTAATACTTAAGATCATGTGCTATTTCAGCAGGAGGTCATTAATGACAAACAATGAATTCATGTTAATTCCTGATAACTCATTAGACTTTCAGAGATGAAGTAATGCATGAATCATGAATTTATCATGAATGAAATCATGCATGAATTCATGATGATTCATGTACCCTTACCGCGAAGTGTTACCAAATAAATGAATTTATATGTACATTTAATGACAGTACAACTATTGACCTGTAGATGGTGCTATTAAGTGAATGGTTACTGGGTTACAAAATTCAAATGATCATTTAGCCTACATCATATGTGCTCTATGGCAAGCCGTTCAGGAAAAAAACCTTGAATATATTGAATGAAACTCCGAATATATTGAATGAAAGAAAACCTTGAATATATTGAATGAAGTCCCGAATATATTGAATGAAACTCCGAATATATTGAATGAAGTCCTGAATATATTGAATGAAACTCCGAATATATTGAATGAAAGAAAACCTTGAATATATTGAATGAAACCCTGAATATATTGAATGAAACTCCGAATATATTGAATGAAACTTGCCTCATCTGAGGTCAACATATGTGTGTCACCAGTATGGAAATGCCCATGACCAGGCAGTAGGCCTACCGCTTGGGTGGAGTGAATGAGTAAATGAGGCAAAAATATTAAATAAATGATAGTTTTATTAATAATTTCATTGATTGCAGCTGCAAGGTAAAATAGTTTAGTTAAGTCACAGTCAGTTATTTTGGCCGAGTAGTAATCCAGCTGCATTACCACCTGTACAGCACAGGAAGCGGCGACGATCCCACTGAAGGTTGGCGTAGCAGCTAGCTAGCGGCGACGATCCCACTGAAGCAGCGACGATCCCACTGAAGGTTAGCGTAGCAGCTAGCTTCAGTGGGATCGTCGCCGCTTCCTGTGCTGTTCACTGGTGATGGTAACACGGCTGGATTAATAATTACTCGGCCAAAATAACTGACTGTGACTTAACGAAACTATTTTACCTTGCAGCTGCAATCAATGAAATTATTAATAAAACTGTAATTTATTTAATATTTTTGCTTCATTTACTCATTCATTGCCAACCACTCCACCCAAGCGGTACTGACTGGTCACAGGCATTTCCATACTTGTGACACACATAAGATGGCCACCGGCACTGACCTCGGATGGGTGTCTGGTGTTTTTTGCCCTCAATGGTGCCTTCCAGGCAGCGCTGCCTTCAAGGCACTACTTCCCTCAGTTTAAGGTTAGGATGAGGGTTGAAGGGGTTAGGAATGGGATTAAAGTAGTGCCTTTTAGGCTGTGCTGCCTGGAAGGTGCCGTTGGGGGCAAAAAACACCATTGAGCCCTCGGATGAGGCAAGTTTCATTCAATAATTTGGGACTTCATTCAATATATTCGGGACTACATTCAATATATTCAGGGTTTCATTCAATATATTCAGAGTTTCATTCAATATATTCGGGACTTCATTCAATGTATTCGGGACTTTATTCAATATATTCGGAGTTTCATTCAATATATTTGGGACTTCATTCAATATATTCGGAGTTTCATTCAATATATTCAAGGTTTTCTTTCATTCAATATATTCGGAGTTTCATTCAATATATTCGGGACTTCATTCAATATATTCAAGGTTTTCTTTCATTCAATATATTCGGAGTTTCATTCAATATATTCAGGACTTCATTCAATATATTCAAGGTTTTTTTCCTGAATGGCTTGCCATAGTGCTCATATATAACTACATACACACAAGCACACATGCGCACGGGTACACACACACATACACATACACACACACACACACACTCTTATACTTGTACACAAAAGCAAACTCACTCATGCAGACACACATTTATAACATGAGAGAGATACAAACAAGTTGACAAGCATCATATATATGCAAGAATGTGCAGAACTGAACGGCGGTCATATAGTTTTATTGAAATTCGTCCTGGTTTCCCCTCGTTTCCCCTGCGTTGTGCAGGCTATGGAGAGTAAGCCTAGGTCACTTCTCTCCCTCTAACTTGCGTGTTGGTGCAGAAAAACTCCCAATTAATGACTTATGAGACGCATTGGTAGGGAACATCCGATCTGTCTGTTTAGACTGCGATCACATTAACGCATATGACCACATATGAAAGAGGCCTGGATCTGATCTGGACAAATCAGATTCCATGTGACTTTTTTCTGTTTACACTGCCGTCAAACACATCGGAATTGTGCCACATGGGTAGCCTGGTGAATGCCAAACTAAAATCACAAGTGATATTTAGTCTGGGGACCTACCTATTGCATTTCTCGTAGCGGAAGCATCGTTTACAATTGTCGTGAGCCGTTTATTGGGCGCTACGAATGTCTATCATAGCGCCTGTACATACCTCGGAGCCAATACCAGAGCCACCACGTGACGTAAAATGCAATCGAGGGCCGTACAAATCCCTTTTTGTTCTGCGATTGGATACCGAAAGTAAGCGAGAAAAACGGCCATGGTCACCATGCTGCTTTGCAGAGTGGAATGAAAGGCGCGCAAAGGAGCATGGGAACTCCCAGGCTACCACATGGGAGCAAAAAAACGGATTTGAACAGCCAGTGTAAACGCAGGCTAATACGCTCCTCAACGGCCTCTCAAATCCCTCCCTCGCTGCAGCAAGTTGTCAGTGGCTTGCTTACAGCTGTGATCGACAGGCAGTTGTCCTCCGAACCTGATTGGTGGAAAGCTACAGGGAGCGCTGGATTTTCACTATAAAAAGATAAGACGTTTGCAACAGCGGTTACAGGGTTTAGATGGAGCTAGAAAATTCATTTTTTTCCGAAATAGCCTTTTTCATGTATTACTTCCAGAATAATGTGACAATTCCACAAAATTTGACTTTAAAAGAGTTGCCGAATACAGCTATAAGTTTCTCAAATTATTTCCAAGATTTTTTCATTGTTCACCACTGAATACTATTGCTGAACTAATTCTTTCATACTCTCACTTTCATTATAGTGTAACAACTGCCAGTCTGAACTTGGTGGATCAGAGGCTGGGACTGAGGTCAGAATAAGGAATGGAAAGCTCTACTGCACCTCATGCTACATGATACTCAAAAGTAAGCATTTTAAAGATCCAATACAAGATGGGATAGGCCTAAACAATTCATGACCTCAAACGGGACCACAACAGAGCATAATATTATCCTCAATGTTATTTAGGGCCTGAACACTGATTATTATTCTTTTCTCACAATGGAACCTGACATTTTTGAGGTAGTTCCCATGCATGAAAACTCATGTTACACACATGTTGGAAAAATGAAACACTGGAGACATCGTCTCTTTCGTGATTCACAGGTCACAGGTACAGTAGTTACTTTAAGAGCCATAGAAAGAACCAGGCGGAATCCCCCACCCGCACCCCAAGACATTAGCGTCCCATCCCATCTATAATCTCAAAGGGCTTCTCGCGCATGCATAAGAACCCATCCCCCACCAATGCTCTTTTAAAATAGGCTATCTAAATAGCTCACCTAAACACAGCTCCCTTTTCTTTCCCTTGCTTTAAATTCTAGAATTAGTGATCTCAATGTTGTTGTTTTTTTTCCGCAAGCAGTTCTTGTGGTTGTTTTATTTCCATTTTTGCATTATTCAAAAGACAACTTCATGAGGGGAAAAACAATGATTTCTGTGATGCGGTCTGTAGCCTGCTCTGTATGCAGATATGAATGGTTGCATCAGGAGCAAACATTGAAAACTGATGCTAGACGTAACGTTTAGGATTTCCTAAATTTATACCTTTGCTACCAACCTGGCCTTTGCCACGCCCAGGCCTTGAACCCTTCACACCACCAACCTCAGGGTATGAAGGTCGAGCAGTGTTAACTCAGAACCATGGCACTGAGTTATCAAAGCTTTTGTCCTATACAGTATGACACGCCTCTCGGCGCCTCTTGTTTACAATCACATGATACAAATCTTCAGATTTAACAATCAACACTTCACATTCAGCATCTCTCGTACATTATGCATGTAGCCTACATTAGCCTAGTCTACTATCAGATACAAGTAATCCACAGTAATTTGAAGTGTCTTGATTTGTTGAAATGAATACAAAAAAACATACGGTTTTGAAAAACATGAAAAACGATGGTGTTCAGAGAGGTGATTCACTGTAGGCTAGTCATAGCTACTACCTGACACCACAGTCATAGCCACAGCGGACTTAGACTGCCTCCTTGTGCCTGTAGTTGTAATTGCATTATATTACATTTCAGGTGAGCCCTTGCTTCACGCAGAACACTACTCATTCTCAAGGCAACCCCACTGTACCATGTCTCGGTAACACTTTACGGTAAGGGTACATGAATTATCATGAATTCATGCATGATTTCATTCATGATTCATGCATTACTTCATCTCTGAATATCTTAATGATTCATCAAGAATTAGCATCAATTCTTTGTCTGTCATTAATGACCTCCTGCTGAAATAGCATGTGATCTTAAGCATTAATTGTTGATAGGACCATCCAATTGTACAATTTGCAAATGTTGAACCCTGACAATACTTTAGTTGAGGGGGCACAAACATTCAATTCAATTCAATTCAATTTTATTTGTAGAGCGCACAAATACAGTACATTGTCTCGCGGCGCTTTACAGACAGTACGGGAAGCATCCATGAGAATCAGGGGCAAGGAAAAACTCCCTCGCTTTGTAAATAATTTGTTATGTAGGAAGAAACCTTGGGCAGATCCACGCCTCGTGGCCTACCTGCCTGTTGCCTAATAAAGTATCCGTAAAGTCTGATGCATAGATTGACCATGGTTAACACAAAACAGTATGAGTACTGAATGTAGTCAGAGATGATGAAGTCATGATGAAGTCATCATGATCATGCTAATTAATCATGACTCATGATGACGTACCCAGAGTAATTAATGCTTAAGATCATGTGGTATTTCAGCAGGAGGTCATTAATGACAAACAATGAATTCATGTCAATTACTGATGACTCAGACATTCAGAGATGCAGTAATGCATGAATCATGAATTAATCATGAATGATTTCATGCATGAATTCATGATAATTCATGTACCCTTACCGTAAAGTTTTACCTGTCTCTTAGTCTTAACCTTTTACTCACTTAGCAACCAATTAGAACTAGGCTAGACCA
>JAODXP020005604.1:42500-47500 GCA_027497455.2 Sardinella longiceps | reverse complement strand
TGAATATGCATCCTTAAATACCATGTAAGTGTTTGTGTATACTTCAATGGATTAGTCTATTTGCCAGAAGGGTCAACCTGGAAATGTTGAGTACACCAAAGTTTTATTACAGAAATGTAAAGTATGGGTCCCCAGCATGTAGAAACTGCCGGATGCTAACTTGCATAATGTTGGGCAAGTTGCATAATTAGCTAAATTAACATAATCGCTAATACAATACACAATTTCAGCAGCTGGCAAATGTGTGGATCCCAAAGTGGAGGGCAAACAAAGAGTGGGACTGTAGGCCCACTGTACCATAGTGAAATGACAGCCATGTCTGGGCACCACATTATAGGCTGCCCACTGGGGCCCTTTTCTATTCAGAACTGTGGGCACATGTTGGACCTACATTAGGGGCCATGTCCAGTAGCCAAGCCTGTGCGGGCCTGTCATAGGGACATGTGGCTTACTGTGTGGGCCTGTCATAGGGACAGTGGCTTTACTGTGCGGGCCTGTCATAGGGACATGTGGCTTCACTGAAGGGTGGTGTGGGCACGGTAAACTCACTAATTCTCACACAGTACAAGACTTGCGAGATAAGGCTTTCCAGAGTATGCAGAGAGAGAGAGAGAGAGGTCAAAAAAATATTTCTTTCTAATCTCTTTGCCATTTCTAAATCACCCCACTCCACACAAGTCGAATTAAAGCACCTGATACAGGCCATCCCGAACACATTAAAAATCCTTTATTAAGAGACTCATGCGCTACTGACTGAGCAAGCCGGGCCTTCGGGAGAGCTACTACGGTGAGACCCCCTTTCCTCTGTTGAGGCCCATGTGGTGCAATCGGTTGGCACGGTTGGCCGTTAAACAAAGGTTGATGGTTGGAGCCCAGCCAAGGATGTGTTCAAAACTTTTTTACCTGACAAACGTCACAGGTGTTCTGTTATCAAGAATCACAGACACCCTGACAGCCAATTATAAAACAGTATTCCATTCCACCGGGTGATAATTGTCAGTGTCACACTTGTCTTTAACTATTTCACTCATGACCCAACATAACCTTGACCACTGACACTAAGACCTTCAGTAGGCCAATCAGTGCAGAAAGCATTACACAGTTTCAGTTCAAGCCTAACTGGACCTGAGGTGGTGTAGTGGATAAGGAACATGGCTGCTATGTTGATAGCTTGTGAATTATAGGTTCAAATCCCAGTTCTCACTGTTATTCTTGTGGGTGACTGATACTCATGTAATTTATAGTTAGCACAATGTGAGTTGCTTTGGATGAAAGCATAAATGTGGACTGAAGACACTGTTTAAGCGCTATACTATACTGGCACCCGAGGACTTGTCTGAACAGGGAACTTCCCACCTCCCTGGAGGAGCCAGTGGTGCAGCGGTAGCATCAGAGATCCCCATCCTCAAGGTTGCTGGTTCAATCCCAGCTCTGCCTGCTGACAAAGGACCTGTGGAGGACCTCCATGGACTAAGCCAATGATGATTCCCAGGGGGAGAGGAGCAGAAGATGAAGCTTGAAAGAGAAAGAAATGGGGGGGCTTACTTGGCCCCCCGAAGAAATACAGGGTAGATGCAGGGGATTATGAAGTTTTTTAGGTGGTCAAACTCTGCAACTTGTTGCCTGCCATAATTGGCACTAAGGACACCAAAATTTAATACTGGACTCTAGGTAAACCCAATAACTTCCCTCTTTTCCCAGTTTGACAAGTTCTCATCTTCTACTCAATCTCTCGCTCTCTCCCTCACACACACACACACACAGTGCTTCCCAGGATTTGAACCCATATTCTCTAAGGCAGCACACATACTTACACTGCAGACCAGCACTCTTCCACTGAGCCACCTGGTAGTTGGGAAGACTGTCAATATCAAGTCTATTTGGAGAGTATATGAATGTCTAGGGGAGCCAAGACAACCACAGGGGGCAAATTGGCACAGCGCTCATACCTGGCAGTTTCTTTGCGGCACAAAGAGTTTGGCCCATACGGGGATCAAACCCACAACCTTGGCATTATTAGCACCATACTCTAACCAACTGAGCTAACCAGCCATAGGACCAGTGAGCTGCAGTCTCCTCTTTGTTTTTGACGTGGGAGATAATAATTTGCAATTTCACAAAGAAAACAATTTGCATATTAACATCTATAAATCATGAATGAAACATATTTTGTTAGCCTCATAGGATAATTGCCTAAGTCATATCTCAGTGTTTTGGGGAAACACTGTGACCATGGTGTGGCTTCAGCCTTGGCCAGGTGTTGGCATCTGCAGGAAGCAGACGACTCACCCACCCACAGACAACAGACACACCAAGTGGATGGTGAATCTCTGCGCCCTCATAAGAGAGTCTGTTTCCCATAGATGCCAATTTATGGTTAAGGTTGAAGTTGTTGTGGTTATGTTCCTCACAATGTTGAGGCTGTTAGCTGTAGTCTAATGAGTCCATGGCAGGGTCTGTTTCTAAAAGCATAGTAGCTAACTAAGTTAGCAACTATGGTGGTTACAATGCAATTTCCCATTGCCAACTAACTAAGTTGCTAACTGGTTAGCAACTATGCTTTTGGGAAACGGACCCCAGATAGCGTTTTGTTTGTTTGTTTTTCTAAGTGTTGTGATGAAATAGGAACAAAGACAGGATGATGCAGAAGTGGCTTTTAACCCACAAGGCTTGTGATCCTATTAATGAGATTGTATTCCTTTAAATGTAAAAATATTTTTTACCAATAATTATCTTTACAATTGTGCCCATAGGATCTCTGAATCTGATATAAGGGAAGGGACTTACAATAAAAGGACTTTGGTACAACTAGCTAGAATGAACAAACTAACTGTAAACTATCAAAAAAAAAAAAAAATGCCAAAGCACATTTGAGCAGCTCCTTTGTTCAACACTGTCTTTTGTACAGAGGGTCTGGCCATTCACTATTCAGAAACAGTTAAAGTTTAAAAGATTGGATCAGCACTTGGACGATATCCTGTCTTGACTGATAGCATTCAAGCTATGCATTAGCAATGCCTGCTGCCCCTGTTTGCTGATTGGAGGCAGTGAAGATGCCACAGGAGACAGTGAGCACAATGTGACCAGACTAGCCCAGACTAGCCCTGTAGTTTAGGGAGATGACAATCAAGTGGAAGTGCATATAATAGGAAGGCACTGACAGGCGCGTGCTGCTACTGGGATTATTCAGATTACGTTCTTTTTCTCTCTTTTTTTTCCCCCCAGCCTTGACGGTTCAAACTGGTTGGGGAATTGGCTAGTAGTAGTAGTAGTCTAATTAAGCTGGGGTAGAAGCTGTATTTTCTGCAGGGAAGACGTCATACTTGTTGAATATACAAGTTCTCCATTAAAGTAGTGTGTATAGTTTCTACATCATCGATATTTAAAAAGTTCAGGTTCAGGGGTTTCTCAACTGAGATTTCTTCCAGTTCTGGAAGGCTATTTTTTTCCATGCAGTCTCAGATGAAAACATCATCATACCTTTTGAAAGTACAATCAAGCTAAACTTATCTCCTCAGCTTCTCAGTAAGCAGCATAGTGTATACTGTAATACACAAATCTTAAATGAGGGGCTACATGCAATTACAACATTTTCCAAGACAATACATAATTTTTCCAGGACATTTTAACATTTAAGGCAAATTCCAGGAGTTTTCCTGATGCGAAAACCATGACTGGAAAAGCCATAGTTTTCCAGGACACTTGGGAACCCTGCACTACAGTAGGGAGACCGGGTAAGATGAGCCAATTTTTACATTCTTCATGAGTCTACTGATTTAATTAGGCTATGATGTTCAATGATCACAGTCAAACAATGATCATGAGTGTATTGCTTCATCTGATATTTGTTGCCCTTTCATAGTGTACACAGGTTAGGAGATATGACCTCTTCAAAAAAGTGGTCTAGTAGCTCAGCTTGCCCCACGTGTGGGTAAGTTGAGCCATATGTAGGGGTAAACTAGGCCAGAAGTAGGCTTTTTATTAATAATCGTAGTCATTTTATTCAAATATTGAAACAGAATTATATCAAATAGACTATTAGTCTGAGACCTAGCAAAATTGACCAAAATCATTTAAAGATTTGACATGGAAGGAATGCTATTAGCCTTTTTGCAGCCTCGTCCATTTGCACTACCTGACCGCATGATCAACCCAAGAGTAATAGTAAATGTTTCATTAGTGGAGATTCAAAATATGCTATTTCGGCAGGAGGTCATTAATGATAAGCACAACTGAATCTTCATGCCATATACCAGATTAGTACATATAGATATTTCAGAGATGATAGTAATTGCATAGGCTCAACTTGCCCCATGCCTGATGGCTCAATGTAACTCACTGCATGAATTCATGGAAAATGCATGTACCCTTACCCAGCAAATTAGGGTTACATTCAAGATCTTGTTTAGCAATCACATAATGGCTTATCAATGAGCACCAATTGAGATGTAATGCATTTGATTATTATTCTATTCAGGTTTTCTCTAAATCATCTTGACACTGGATGTGACGAAATGCACACGTGATACAAAAACACTTTTTTACTCATGATCATTTTAAACCACATTTGTCATGTACTTGCTAAATTCACAGACAGAGGTAATGATTCCCTTTACCTGCAAATCCTAACACATGACTGGAAAATTTGTCCACGGTTCTCCAGGACAACTTGGGTAGCTCATCTTACCCTGTGGCTCATCTTACCTCGGTCTCCCCTACCCATCCCTCTCTCCCTCTTCATCCATTTCTCCCTTTTCATCCCCCTCTTCCTGCAATCCTCTCTACATCCCTCCATCTTCTTTCATCGTCAGTCCTCTCTTTCTCCCTTCATTTCTCTCTCTCTCTCTCTCTCTCTCTCTCTCTCTCTCTCCTGTCTTCCATCACATGATATTGCTGTGGGATTGTCACCAGAGACTGGGCTGCATAGAACCACACATCATATACACACACATAAAACTCTGTGTGTGTGTGTGTGTGTGTGTGTGTGTGTGTGTGTGTGT
>JAODXP020005604.1:30000-32500 GCA_027497455.2 Sardinella longiceps | reverse complement strand
AGACAGGCCTAGGTCCTAACACACACACACACACACACACACACACACACACAGTGGGTTAGTGTTCTATAGGTGTGTGTGTGTGTGGGTTTATGTCTGTTCTTGTAGACGTAGTCACAGCCAGGGTTCTTACAGCGACCACGCCCACGCGCTGTAGACAGGCCTAGGTCCTAACACACACACACACACACACACACACACACACACAGTGGGTTAGTGTTCTATAGGTGTGTGTGTGTGTGTGTGTTTATGTCTGTTCTTGTAGACGTAGTCACAGCCAGGGTTCTTACATCGACCACGCCCACGCGCTGTTGACAGGCCCAGGTCCTAACACACACACACACACACACACACACACACACACACACACACACACACACACACACACACACACACAGTGGGTTAGTGTTCTATAGGTGTGTGTGTGTGTGTGTTTATGTCTGTTCTTGTAGACGTAGTCACAGCCAGGGTTCTTACAGCGGCCACGCCCACGCGCTGTGGACAGGCCTAACACACACACACACACACACACACACACACACACACACACACACACACACGGGGGTTCTGTAGGTCCTAACACACATTTTGGCTCAATGTTAGGGTTCTATAGGTTGTAACAAACACGCAACGTGGCAAAGTTGGGTTCAATGTTAGAGTTCTACATTCTAAGTGCGGAACCATTTCTCCATTAATCCCTCTTCACATTGAAACAAACAACACACCCCAGCCCTTCCCACACACACACACACACACACACACACACACCAACTGTTCCAACTGCCTATTAGTAATATAAGATCACATTCAAACACACATGCTCCAACCGCACCAATAACAGACCAGATTAAAACACACAGACACTAGACCTGTTCAAAAAAAACTTTTTTTGTTATTTTAAAGCCAATTGCTGTGATTCCCATTCTCCAAGCTATGGAATGACCAGATATAAAATTATTTTGATTTTGGACCATGGGAAGGCCTGCCTCATGAGCCATGAAGTTTTAATGCTGATTTTTGTTAAAAACGCCTGAGATTTTGGCCCATTTTGCCTCATAACTTTCATATCATTAGTCATAGAACATTATGAAAGGTACCATATGAAAGCTGGGGACATGTACTTTCAGGTGATACCCAATATGTTAGTGATCTAGACAGTCATTGTTGTTTTTAAAGCTAAAAAGTGCTACATTTTAGGCGATTTTGGAGGTTTCAGATCAGACATCACATCAATTTACCTGTTACATGTACTAAATCAACAAATATAATGGCAAATTGAACTTTGCAATGAAATATATTTACAGTAATAGCATTGGAACATTGAAAATAACATTTTCTGCACATAGGAACACAAAACCAGGTGTATTAGGTTGAACAGGAAAGTAATTACATAATATACATAGGAACTGGAGACTTAGTTATTTCAATAACATTATCATTTTGTCAGTATGGCTTTCTTGAAGCTATCAAATTTCCTCGTAATGTACTCCACAACCTAAAGCAGACAAGTTCTCTGTTCTAGATTTGCTGTTATCTCAGTGGCAAAATCAGACATCATTTTCACCCCTCGTTCAGAAACATCATTAGGCCTAGTCCCCTTGATAGACTTCACAAACTTTTCAGCTGAATGGTACCCATACTGGGTTCCCACACATCCTGGAAAACCTAGAAAACCTGAAATCTTAGAGGTGGCTTTTCCAGTTATGGAAAACATCTGTATTGTACTGGAAAAAATCTGCATTGTCCAGGAAAATTGTAATTGCATTTAATCCCTCATTCAGATTCTTATAACCCTCGTACAGTATACTGAGGAGATAAATTTATCTTGATTGTGTTTTCAAAATGTATGATGTCAAAGTATGGTAAAAATAGCCTTCTTGAACCCTTTTACTTTAAATAGGCCTATCAATGATTTAGAAACAATATTAGTACTGTATTGGACAAGTATGATGTCCTTTCTGCAGAAAATATAGATTCCACACCAGCATAATTTGACTCCTCTAGCAATGCCCCAACCAGTTAAAACCATCAAGGCTGAACAAAATGGCAAAGTTACACCAACCTGGCTCTACCTTCCCATGCTCTTCCACTTGATTATCATCTCCCTAGAGTACTAGTTAATTGTTTCTCACTAGTTAATGGGCAGAGTCTCTGTACAAAAGAAAGTGTTGAACAAAGAGCTGTTCAATTGTGTTTTCCATGATTTTTGATAGTTTGACCAGATGTTCATCCTAGTTGCAGTCCTTTTGAAGTCCTTTTATTGCAAGTCCCTTCGCTCAGAGACCATCTTGGAGATTTTGACTTAGAGGTGCAAGCCATATCTTCATTAAAGCAAAGTTTTTGGTGTAATTCAAGCATAGACCTGTTGCAGGAGCCTGCTGACTGCACTATAAAGCGAGTAGAATGAAAGAATTTTGAACATAGATCGACTGTGAACACAAAAGCAAAAAAGCAGTTTACATTGATCCAATGACAAAACATTTTGCATTCGGCCAATGTT
>JAODXP020005604.1:10000-25000 GCA_027497455.2 Sardinella longiceps | reverse complement strand
CTCAATGAACTCTAAACTTGTCTTCATTGCCATGTGTTTTGTCCTTTTGTATTTAAATTTTCATGTCATGGGTGTGAATTGTTATTTGTATATGTGTTATGTGTTGTGTTCTTGGTAACTGAAGAGAAGCCATGCTGAAAGTGGACTTGTATGTAATAGTTTTAGCTGTGGGATTTTGGTTTAGATGCACCTCTGTTGAATGGTTTAGTCCACCTGCACTTTGCTAATTAGATAATTGGCCAGCCCATTTAGGAGCTGGGGTTTTCACTAGTGTTTTTTGGAGAGCTTGGAAGCGACACAGCAGAGACAAGGAGTTACAGATTCAGGGAATCAGAGTTCATAAATGTTTGAAAGTAAACTGAAGTTTAAAGTAAAAGGACTGTTTAAAGTCAAGTGAGTTGAAGTCTAAAGTGAATCAAAGTTCAATGATCTTGCTTGAGGTGAGGCAAGGTTGGTCCAGTAGTGCAGGGATTGTCGTAGGACCAGGTGTCTAGTTGTGTGGACACAGTTTGGCTGGTTGAAGCCGTTGAGAACTGATTGCCCTGGGATTATGAACTCTTGTTAATGCCTTCTGAACTGTGGAGAATAAAAGCCAACATCTATTTTGTACTGCCGTCTCCTGCCATCTTCTTCCCTCAACACCATCTCCACCAGTGGCGCACGGCCATTCTCACAGTCGTGTGTGTGTGTGTGTCATGTGTGTGTGTGTGTGTGTGTGTATACTCACAGCAGCGATCCACTTGCCCCCCAGGTGTAAGCCACACAAGGGGCAGTGGGGGGGTTTGTGTCGTGTGTGTGTGTGTGTGTGTGTGTGTGTGTGTGTGTGTGTGTGTGTACTCACAGCAGCGATCCACTTGCCCCCCAGGTGTAAGCCGCACAAGGGGCAGTGGGGGGGTTTGTGTCGTGTCACATAGCTGAAGGAGCAGCCGGGGGTGTGGCAACTTCCCCTTCCTCTGCGGGTGTACTTGATAGACTAACAAACACAAACACAAACAAACTATTAAATACACAAATAAACAGACAAATAATATAATCATAACATAATAATTATAACTAATAAACTGCCCCTCCCTCTGCGGGTGTACTTGATAGACTAACAAACAAACACACAAACACAAATCATAACTCAATAAAAATAACTAATAGCATAAAGCAATAAGCAAAAAGCCATGATAGACTAACAAACACAAACTATTAAATACACAAAACACAATCACATAATCACATCTAAATTAGAATGACTAAGACTTGGCAGGATATCATAAAAGTAGCAACTCAGAAACTCACTGTCTCACACACACAAACACACACACTCACACACACACACACACACACACACACACACTCACCAGTTTGACTGTAGGCTTGGGAGCCGTCTCCACACTGGGCATCAGAGGGAGCATGAGCACACACGCACACACACACACACACACACACACACACACACACACACACACTCACCAGTTTGACTGTAGGCTTGGGAGCCGTCTGCAGACTGGGCATCAGAGGGAGCATGAGCACACACACACACACACACACACACACACACACACACACACACACACACACACACACACTCACCAGTTTGACTGTAGGCTTGGGAGCCGTCTGCAGACTGGGCATCAGAGGGAGCATGAGCACACACACACACACACACACACACACACACACACACACACACACACACACACACACACTCACCAGTTTGACTGTAGGCTTGGGAGCCGTCTGCAGACTGGGCATCAGAGGGAGCATGAGCACACAGACACACACACACACACACACACACACACACACACACTCACCAGTTTGACTGTAGGCTTGGGAGCCGTCTCCACACTGGGCATCAGAGGGAGCATGAGCACAGAGCTTGCAGGGGTCATGACCTTGCTCTCCAGAAGGTTCTAGAACAGAAAGCATCAGGGGTCAGAGATCAGTCACATGACAGTCACATGACAGTCACAGTAACCGCCAATCAAATCCAGCTCCTCACCTGATTGGGCATGATGGCCACAATGTGGGTGGAGTCAGCCTTCACCTGCCCCTCCTCCATCCCCATGCCAAGGGCGTTAGTGTGTGTGTGTGTGACGTCCTGCTCCTTCGCTGGGTAGCGGGTGGGAGTGTGTGGGAGTGTGTGTGTGTGTGTTGCTACGGCAGTGGCGGCGCTGCCGGCAGAGGCTTCGTCTCTCTGCATCTCCAAGGCGACGCTCTGATCCGCCAGCTCCACTTCGCTGCCGAGCGCCATCGGGGAGAAGAGCGGTGATTCGCCGCCGTCCTCGAGACACACCTCCACGGCTCCGCCCACCTGCTCCTCAACCCCGCCCCCTTTGGGTAGCAGCACGAAACTCGCCCGCGGGAGAATCTTCCGGAAGCCAGGAACATCCTGAGAGGGGGCTGCAGTAACGGCTCTCTGTGAGCAGAGAGAGAGAGTGAGTGTGAGTGTGAGTGTGAGTGTGTGTGTGTGTGTATGTGTGTGTATAAGCCAGGAACGTCCTGAGAGGGAGCAGCAGTAACAGCTCTCTGGGAGGAGAGAGAGAGAGAGAGTGTGAGTGTGAGTGAGTGTGTGTGTGTGTGTGTGTGTGGGTGTGTCTGTCTGTGTGTGTGTAACATCCTGAGAGAGGGTAGCCGAAACGGCTCTCTGTGACGTCGAAAGGGGGAGAGAGTGAGAGAGAGAGTGTGTGCTTGTGTCTGTGGCGTCCAGGTAAAAGGCCTGTGTGTGAGTGCGAGTGTGTGTGTGTGTGTGTGCGTGTGTGTGTGTGTGTGACACACCTGTCCATGTCGCTCTAGAGATGCGCGGTCCAGGTAGAAGGCCTTATCGGCCACGCTGAGTCGTCTCCAACTCTCACTGATGCGTTTGTTGATCTCTGACTGAGGAAGCTCAGGATGCTCCTGCTGCAGACGCTGGTGAACATCAAAGTAGTACAGCAGGTAGGCAGACCTGGGGTGGGGGAGGGGGAGGGGGAGACACACACACCCACACACATACACATACACACACAGTCACTTCTACCAGCTTCTAATACTTGCTTTGGGTGCTGGCCTCATTTTAAAATGACACTAACGGATCCATATTTCTGACTGACCACAATGTTCTGGACAAAGACACGTACACTCGTACGCTCCGCTCTGCAATCTTTAACAGTTCTAGAAAGCTACGCTCCGCTATGCAATCTTTGGTTCTGGTCTATCGCGAACAAGATGTCATTTTACATCCCACATACTGTGTCTGAAGCACATAGTGTGTATGAAGCGTGTATTAGTGTGTGTGTATGTGTGTTTGTTTAAGAGTAAACATTCCAAGCTGTCTAAGACCTTAAGTGCTGAAATACTACATCTGGATAAACACCTGCATCTGTTTTCGTACTGCGTGCCTACTCCCTAGGTGCCTTAGCGTGTGTGTGTGTGTGTGTGTGTGTGTGTTTGTGTGTGTGTAATACACAATAATCAATTTAAACAAGCAAGTGTGTGTACTTAGGTTTCTTGGTCTTGTCGACTCGTTCAGCGTGGCCTTTAGGCTTCCTCCTCCTTTTGGGAGTGTGTGTGTGTGTGTGTGTGTGTGTGCGTGTGTGTGTACCTAGGTTTCTTGGTCTTGTCGACTCGTTCAGCGTGGCCTTTCGGCTTCCTCCTCCTCTTGGGCGATGGAACCTCCAGCACCTCTTCAATCAGCCTCACCTCCGAGTCATCAAACACAGCCTCCATCTCCTGCTCCATACACTGCACACACACACACACACACACACACACACACACACACACACACACACACACACACACACACACACACACACACACACACACACACATACACGTATGCATGCACAAACGGACATTAAATACACACAATGGAATTAAAATCAGTGTGCTGTTGTGTTTCAGGGGAATTAGTCAAATAACTTGAGTATGTACAGGGCCATTACCAAGCTTTATGTTTCATAGGAGTCATGATCTGCAGTTAAACAGGTCTACAGCTCTTTTAGGGCCAGGCTACATTAATGTCCCAATATAAGTAACGTTATATTCAACCAATGTTCTTAATAGGCATCAAACAGTTTTTTGTATCTGAGTTAGGTGGGTATCTCAATCAGGATGCCTGCCTGTCTGTCTGTCTGTTGCTGCTATTCTTGACGCCTTGGGTGCTATATTTGCAGCACACAAATACCAGACTGTGTCAATAACAGTTTAATTACAACACTCAATAACGCTCTATGACCTATATATAGCAGTTAGCCGCGAAGGGAGAGCGGCTCCGCCAAAATAGGCGACTGGGGAGGGGGTTCATGGCTGCCCTTCACAGAGAAGCAGATCGCTAACGTTAAGTTATGTCAGCCATTCTCCATACGGCAAAAGTAATGGTAGAAAAGGACAACCAAAGGCCTGTCACACCCTCTGATAATAAGGATGGCTTGAATTTACGTAGGTAGCAAGCATATCGACATCGAATGAGGACAAATATTGCATTAGATATTATGACTCCCTGTACTGAGTGCACTCTTGCACTGATGTTTACCAGTGAGGCTGGATGAACATCTCCCACCCGTAAGAAAACCCGAGTATTTGTGTGTCTCCATACTGACTTCACCCTCGACGAATTATCCAATGAGCGACTGCCTTGTTGCAACCTTACCTGGTTTGCAATTGTAATACTGCCCACTCCTGCTGAACGTCGGATCAGATATACTTGAGGTGATCAAAACATCATATATTTTATGTAATCAACAATTTTACTAAGTTAGAATCACTTATTTTAATTCAGGAAGACGCTCTTTTCGTCTTCGTACTTCTCCAGTGTTTCGATAAAATGGCGCTCTGTTGCTACGGTTGACAACCAATCATGTGACAGAATGAATCGACAGCAGCCAATAGCGTGGCACGTTTTAAACACGTGAAAGCGTTTCTGCCGTTGTCTGCTGATAACGTTTATTTTTTTGTCCGCTGGACGATGTGAATAGCCGTGTTTGAGATGTAAAGCCGCCTACCAGCCGCCTTCAGCACGGCTGCAGCCAGGCGATGCTATTGTGGTTAGACGCGGTGTCCGACTTCCGGCTGACTTCACCAAGCTTGTGAATGCGTCACCAAAATACGCCCACAGCACGTCACTCAAAACTCGCGGTAACAAGGCGGCTGCAGCCGAAACCCGCATCTCCTTGTTTCTCGGCTGCAAGAGGATGCATCCCACCCCCATGACGTAACTCATTATTCCGATTGGTTTGAAACTCCTCATGACAAATATACAACCAACCACGTTGTACTCACTGAAAATGGGCTTATTTGAATGAGCTTCTGCTAAGCAGTATGCAAGTTTTGCCCAATGAAATAGCCTTATTGCTCTCCAGCATGGCTTGGTTTGCCATCTCAAATAAGCATTTCATACCACATTACTATTTTTAACAAAACACCTTCAAACACAACTCTGTTCCTCTTGCATTGCAACAATAATTTATTGAGCAACATTATATGATTTATTTCGCCAGTTATCACGTTCATTTTAATGGTGAAATGAGGGAATTCAAGCTGATTTTCAGTGCAAACAAACTTACCGCGATATCTCCCGACATCACGTCCATGTATCACGTGTTGTATGGCGTTCAGCCAGCTGCAGCGTGTGTTGTCCACCTTGTCCCCCATGCTTTTCCACTCCCACCGACGTATTTCCGTAGATCTCGCTGGTTCTGGCTACAGCCTCTAGCTGTACTCGACTCTGAACACGAACGAGCTTATTGTTACAAAGTTACTGATCTGATGTTTTCAAATGTATCACAGGCAAGGCTACTGTTTCACACATTCAACACGGGGGGCAGCTGACTGTTTTCATGCTAAATCACTGAATCGCTTAGCTATCGTGTTGTGCAATGGGTATGGACAGAACTTTGTAACCACCAAACTATCGATAGGATGCTCATTAGCTCACTTCATAACAAGAAAAGTTTCCAGATGATGTGGTCAGACTAGGACAATTAGAGTAATAATTTAATTGTTTTTAGATGGGCTGTCAGGACAAGTCGACTTGAACGCCCAGTAGAGACAGTTGTCAAACGCAGACCAAAGAAATCTAGCCTGGTAATGTGAGAAATTCTACTCAGGCATGATGAATCGAGTATCGAAACTTACATTAGTGAGCAAGTATGGCGGATGACAAGGTGAGTGAGTGCGGCATTTAGATTTTGTTTACGGTATTTGCAGCTTTGAAGACCATGTTTCATCTGATTGGCGTTTGTTTTCCATATTTCTCTAGCGGTGTTGTCTACTGTCATAAAAGGCAGGGAATGTCAGTCAGTGTAACTTGATCTCATTACGACTTGAATAGCAGCTAGCGGTCTCTCCGTAGAGCTGTCACATAGCCTACGGATGAACGTGCACGTTTGGTAGTGTGAACTTTAGACTTGGCGTTTTGATTCCTCGGTATGGATAAGTAGTGCGGATTAATTATTGACCTTCTAACATAGTTCTTCATTTAATTTCTTTGGGGAAATGATTTCCACCTGGCAGTCACTGATGTGAAATCCTCTGTCAGTTACTTTAACATTAATGTTACCTGCTGTTAAATGCTTGGGTGTTTACAGTAGCCTACTACCTACCACAAGGCTGATTCAGCTCCAACTCCAAAAGCAGAACAGGCAGGGCTTTAAGGCGGTTGTCAGCATCACAAATGTGTATGTAGCCTATGTGTGTGTGTGTGTGTGTGTGTGTGTGTGTGTGTGTGTGTGTGTGTGTGTGTGATCATGTCCACATCAGGGGATGAGCAGCCAGTCAGCTGAGAATATTGGGTTCTGCTTTAGTCTCCAGAATCATCTTAAACTCTGGGGTCAAATTGGATTCTTTCTGATCCTGAAAACCTAAATTCATTTTCATGAATTCTAATTCAAGAATTCATTCCATTCTCTCTCATCCAAACTCAAATGAATTAATTCCATGTTTTCTCTACTCTGAAACCTAAGTGAATTATAATAATCGACACAGTAGTTGAGCCCAGGAAACTGTGAGATCATGTGACTATACCTTATGAGAATTTATGGTGTGTGTGTGTGTGTGTGTGTGTGTGTGTGTGTCAGGACCCCGTGACGCAGCTCAAGGACCTGGCGGAGCTGAAGGATCAGCTGGAGAGCATCCAGAGGCGTGTGGAGAGTGAAGTACAGGCAGGGATACCCCAGGTGAGTGTACACACACACACACACACACACACACACACGTACGTCTGTGTTGGAGAAACACAGGCAAAACATCCGGCATTGGGCCAGAGGTTTTTATTTTAATTCTTTCTGTGTGTCTGTGCGTGTGTGTGTGTGTGTGTGTGTGTGTGTCCTATTGCAGGGTGGCTCTCTGTGGGCTTCTCCGTTCCTGAAGGGTGCGTTGGCGGGCTATTTGATCGGGAAGCTCCGCTCGACCGCCATCGCGGGTGTGTTTCTGGGCGTGTGCACAGGTGTGTTCACAGCGCAGAACTTCCCCGTCCCCAACATCGAGCAGACGCTCCGCGACTTCGCCGACTCGCTGAAGAATAAGGGCTCCAGCAACTGAGCAGTGCTGCCTCACTGCAGCCCTCTGCTGGCTAGAGAGGGAACGGCAGTCAAAGAGACTGTCTCTATGACACTCACACACACACACACACTCTCTCTCACACACACACACACACACACTTACCCAGCAGAGGGGCCCTATTGGCACATCCCCACAGGACTGAACTGGACTGGCAGAGTTAAGATTATTACTGCCACAAATGAAGATTAGGATTATTTAACGATGAATATGACTGGAGACGAGAGGCGTTAATGTTATTTATGTGTATGTGTGAGACGAGAGGCATTAACGTTATTTATGTGTGTGTGAGACGAGAGGCATTAACGTTATTTATGTGTGTGAGACGAGAAGCATTAACGTTATTTATGTGTGTGAGACGAGAAGCATTAACGTTATTTATGTGTGTAAAGATGCAGACTAATATGGCTGCTGTATCCTTTGTTGCTTTTGCACTACGGACCGACTGTGATACGCTGGATGTGGGAGAGCTGTTTAGAGGTTGTTGTCATGGTAACCTGACCTCTGCCCTAGTTCAACGGTTTGCTTGATAAGCTATTTGTGTTTGTGTGTGTGTGTGTGTGAGAGAGAGAGAGAGAGAGAGAGAGATCTTTGTTCTATTTTGCTTTGATTCAGATTTTGTTTATGTTATTTCTCTCTGTGAAGCCCCTGTGCAGTGGTCTAGTAATCAATGATTGTGATTGATAATGTGCCGATCAGCGAGGCCTCCAAGCCTCCCCGCAGGGGTCACTGGGGTCGCTGGCTTGGGGCAGTGGGCTGGTGTCGAGGGGTGAGGGGTCAAGGGTTACGCTGGGCATTCCTGCTCTGCCTTTTAGTCCTCATCTACGGATCTCATGCCCCTCTCATCTCCCTTACCCAATCAGACGGCCGCGTGCCCTTTAGCCCCTCCTCCTGCGTCGTCCTCATCGAGCTCATCAAGCTTGTGGTCTCTACGGCGACGCTGCTGGCCACGGAAGGCTGGTCGTCCCTGAGCGGTGGTGCTGGTGGCGTGGCGGTACGCTGGGTCCTAGTGCTACCCTACGCGGCTCCCGCCCTGCTCTACGCCCTCAACAACAACCTGGTGGTCTACATGCAGGCACACATGGACCCCAGCACCTTCCAGTTGCTTAGCAACCTCAAGATCGTCTCCACGGCGACGCTGTACTCGTCCTGCCTGGGGCGTCGGCTGCGGCCCACCCAGTGGCTGTCTCTGGGGCTGCTGACGGTGGCCGGGGGAGCTCACAGCTACAGCAGCCTGGCGGAGGAGCCCCACTCTGGGCAGGAGAATCACTGGGGTCCCAGGCTTCACGTGACGGGCGTGGGCCTGCTGCTGCTGCTGGTCTACTGCACGGCCTCGGGCCTGGCCGCCGTCGCTACTGAGCACGCTCTAAAGAGCCAGCGCCTGCCACTCAGCCTGCAGAACATCTTCCTGTACAGCTGGGGCGTGGCCATCAACGTGACCTCACACGTGGGTGGAGTCAGCGAGGGGCGCGGCTTCCTGGAGGGCTTCTCTGCGCTGGTGTGGCTGATCGTGATTGGCCAGGCAGCGGCTGGGTTGATGATGTCAGTGGTGATGAAGCACGGCAGCGGAATCCTGCGTCTCTTTGTCATCTCCTCCGCCATGCTGGTCAACAGCGTCCTCTCCTGGGCACTGCTGGGACTGCAGCTCACCCCACTCTTCCTGCTACCTGCCGGACTCGTCGCTCTCGCTGCCTACCTGTACTACAGGTGACCTCAGCATCACCTCACCTGTACTACAGGTGACCTCAGCATCACCCCCCTCTTCCTCTTACCCGCCGGACTCGTCGCTCTCGCTGCCTACCTGTACTACAGGTGACCTGGACATCATCCTACTACAGGTGACCTCAGCGTCACCTCCCTCTTCCTAACTGCAGGACTCATCGCTCTCGCTGTCTACCTGTGCTACAGGTAATCTCAGCATTACCTGACCTGTACTACAAGTGAGTTGTGGTACAAGTGTGGTAAAAGTGACCCCCCCCCCCCCCCTGTGCTACAAGTGACCGCCAGCCTCATCCACCTGGCAACTGCAGAACACCTGTATTCCCGGTCAGCCACAAAACACCCGTTGCTAAGGTCAACCACGGAATACCTAAATGCAGCTTCTTCTACGTGTGTGTGTGTGCATGTTTTTTTTGTTTGTTTGTTTGTTTGTTTTTTTCTTGTTGAATACTAAATGTTTATTGTGTGATTTTTGCAGGAAGATGGTCAAGGCTGTGGTTTGTTTTTTTAGAATTACACCTTCCCCATCCCCACTGACTACCCACCCCCAGTGATGATGTCTTAAAGCCAATGCCCAGTATCTACACCGCCCCACACACACACACACACACACACCTCTTCTCGAGGCAATAACGTCATTCAGCACTTTAACTATGGAGGGATGCCCTGATCTTAAACATTTGTGAGGTGTGTGTGTGTGTGTGTGTGTGTGTGTGGAGCTAGCGAAAAATATCTCTCTCCTCCTCCTCCCCCCTACCTTTGGGTTTCCTCTTGAGGATCCCTCCAGTCATTACACACACAGTGCCGTACTGTACACACACACACACACACACACACACACACCCTTCTGAGGATCCCCCCACCCCAGCAGTGATCCAGCAATAACACACACACTGCTGTACTGCACACACACACATGCACACACACACACACACACACACTGATGGTCCTTATTTCAACTCCCTTAACTCAATTTCAAAGTATGTGTGTGTGTGTGTGTGTTTCCTGTATGTGGGGAGACACAGGGTTCCACTACAGGTGATCTGTTCTGATGTGAATGTCTGAGATGCTGGTATATGACACTAATGTAAAGTGTTGATGCAGGAGAGATAATAAAGAGTGTATTATTTTAATGAACAACAGTGGTACGCGTCTCTGTCAGGTGTTTGTGTGTGTTCACTGGCATTACGGGCCTGTGTGTGTGATGAGTATGATCTCTCTTCATGAGTGTGTTCTGTCGTGTGTGTGATGTCTGGCGTTACGGGCCTGTGTGTGTGATCTGTTATGAGTGTGTTCTGTCATGTGTGTGTTCTCTGGCGTTACGGGCCTGTGTGTGTAAGGAGTGTGATCTCTCTTCTTCTGTTATGAGTGTCATCTCTGTCATACCATGCACCACTCATACCGTATGAAATATCAGAATTAATTCAATTTAATAGAGTTTAATTTTCTTGTTAGACACATAGCCTAATGGATAATCTGTTTAATTTGGTGTGTGTGTCTCAGGTGGAGCTTTGGGTAGGGATGGACTCTGCAGCAGGAAGGTTGGTGTGTGTGTGTGTGTGTGTATGTGTGTGTGTGTGTTTGTGTGTGTTAGATGGAGCTGTGAGTGTGGGCTGGACTCTCCAGCGTGAAGGTTGGTGTGTGTGTGTGTGTGTGTGTGTGTTTCTCAGGTGGAGTGGTGGGTGGGGTTGGACTCTGCAGCAGGAAGGTTGGTGTGTGTGTCTGTGTCTCTGTGTGTGTGTGAGTGTGTGTGTTAGATGGAGCTGTGTGTGTGTCAGGTGGAGCGGTGGGTGGGGGTGGACTCTGCAGCAGGAAGGTTGGTGTGTGTGTCTGTGTGTGTGTGTTAGATGGAGCTGTGTGTGTGTGTGTGTGTGTTAGATGGAGCTGTGTGTGTGTCAGGTGGAGCGGTGGGTGTGGGATGGACTCTGCAGCAGGAAGGTTGGTGTGTGTCTGTGTCTCTGTGTGTGTGTGTGTGTGTGTGTGTGTGTGTGTGTGTGTGTGTGTGTGTGTGTGTGTGTTAGATGGAGCTGTGTGTGTGTCAGGTGGAGCGGTGAGTTTGAGCTGGACTCTGCAGCAGGATGGTTGGAGGGCTGGACTGCTTGGACAGAGCACCTTTCAGTTCTGAAACACACACACACACACAAACATGACATTGAGAAGATTAGTGTGTGTGTGTGTGTGTGTGTGTGAGCTAACCTCTCTGCAGCTGTGTGTTTTGGGCTTGTAGTTGTTGGTTCTGTGCTGACAGCAGAACGGCTGGTGTGTGTGTGTATGTGTGTGTGAGTGTGCGTGTGTGTGTGTGTGTGTGTTACCTCTCTGTAGCTGTGTGTTTTGTGCTTGTAGTTGCTGGTTCTGTGCTGACAGGAGAACCGCGTCCTGAATGGCCTCCAGTAGAAGCGTACGGAACCGATCCTCAGACAGACGCCGCTGCTCCTCGAGAACCTGACGGAACACACGGAACACCTGCGCACAGACATACACACACACATACACATACACACAGCTCATCACATGGTGATGTTTACATCTGCCTGTGTGTTTGTGTGTGTGTGTGTCTGTGTGTGTGTGTGTGTGTGTGTGTGTGTGTGTGTTGTCACTCACCTGTAAGCTCTCCTCTCTCAGTGTTTGAAGATCTTGCAGATGGTGTGTGTGAAGTGTGTGTAACTGGTTCTCTGCGGTGTGTGTTTCTTTGCACAGCAGTTCAACCTGCAGCAGCAGCAGCTGACGCTCACGCTGTAACACACTCAGTTCCCCGTCACACACACCACGTGCCTGCAACACACATACACATGCATGACGTTTTGCTTACAGTAGGCATATAATGTAGTATACTTGTGAGTGAGAGTGTATTTGTGTATGTGTGTTTGTTTGTGTGTCTCTGTGTGTGTGTGTGTGTGTGTGTGTGTGTGTGTGTGTGTGTGTGTGTGTGTGTGTGTGTGTGTTCTCACTCTCTCCTCCATTAGTTCTTTCTCCATCTTGTCCAGCTCCTGATGTAGGAGTGTTCCGTGGTCCTCCTTCTCCTGACGTCTCCTCTGCTGCATTCTAGAATACTCCAGCTCCCATGACTCCTCCAGCTGACCAGAGATCAGTGTGTGTGTGTGTGTGTGTGTGTGTGTGTGTGTGTGTGTGTGTGTGTGCGTGTGTGTGTGAGAGAGAGAGAGAGAGAGAGAGAGAGAGAGAGAGAGAGAGAGCATGTTTATGTTTATGTACCATATGGTCAATTCTGACTTTTTCTGTGCAGTGATTGGTCAGGCTTTACTCACAGATCTCGTGCCAGCTGCAGATTGATCAGATGTTGTGGGCGTGTCTTTGGTTGGCCCCGCCTCTTGTCTGAGCTCCTCTCTGAGTTGTTGGATGCGGCCGACACACTCCCTCACCTGCTCCACACTCACACACCCCTCTGAACACACACACACACATACACACACACACACACGAACACAATGTTGTCATTGTCCTAAACTAAACTCATAACCTCTGAATACAGTATGTCTGAACATACACACACACACACATACACACACACACACCCCTTCACCATAACTACACTTGTGTGTGTAACCATCATCTTCCTCACCTGTGATGATGTGTGTGTGTGTGTGTGTGTGTGTGTGTGTGTGTGTGTGTGTGTGTGTGTGTGCGTGTGTAGCCCAGCATCAGCACCTCTTCCTCACCTGTGATGTGTGTGTGTGTGTGTGTGTGTCATCATCATCATCTTCCTCACCTGTGATGTGTGTGTCCATCTGGTGTGTCAGACTGTCCTGCAGACTCTTCCTCTCCTCCTTGATGACATCATCACTATGAGACGTTCCATCGCTTTGAGTTGTCTGCATATTTGCCTGCAGATCACACACTGCCATCAGTCCCCTACGCACACGTGTGTGTGTGTGTGTGTGTGTGTGTGTGTGTGTGTGTGTGTGTGTGTGTGTGTGTGTGTGTGTGTGTGTGTGTGTGTGTGTGTGTGTTGCACTATGTGAAACTGATATAGTTCCCTGGGGTGACCTGAGGTAACCTTTGTTAGCTGAGCTTCTGTAGCTCGATCTCTCTCACACACACACATACACAGACACACACACACTTCTGTAGCTCTCTCTCTCTCTCTCTCTCACACACACACACACACACACATACACACAAACACACACACCCTCTAACACATACACAAATACAGAGACAGCTGCTTGCCTGAACAGGCAGACTAGAGCAGATGAGGGCTGACAAGTGGATCAACTAACAGGCTGTCCTCTCTGCTACAGCGGTCTATTTGACAATCATAGTTTCCTGATTAAGAAGGCTTCCAGCTCAGGCTTTCAGTCAGCCTCTGGGCTTGATTAACAGGCCTTACAGCTCTTTGGAGTCCTGTGACACTGAGGCAGTCAGCTCTTTGCTGAACTCTGGGATCCATTGACAAGACTGACACTTGAGATTCTCTTGATGTCTGAATTCATCAAGCCACAACCATTATACATCTTTACATGCTCTCTCACACACACACACACACACACACACACACACACACACACACACACACACACACACACACACACACGTATACAAACCCAAGAGGGATACCTGAACCTTCAATCACACAAAATAGGAGCTTGACGTAAGATATTGATATCTGTATGCTCTGCATGCATACGTAAATTCAAAGTGGCAGTATCAACCCAATTTATTTTATGTACTCAAACACACACACACACACACACACACCCCTTACCTCTTTCACTCAGTCAGCAGTGCTTGCCGTCGAGTCCATTCAAAGCTTCAGACTCAATTCTGAATAGTCCTCATTTGTCTTCCACTGCACACACACACACACACACTCACTCACAGACACACACACTTTATCTGTTGTACCTGAGTTTGCCTGATGAATTATTCATTCTCTTCTTACTTTCACTCAGTCACCCGCGCACACACACACACACACACACACACACACACAAGCACACATACACACACAATCCTTTCCATTTTCACTTTCTACTCTAGACTTTTCTTCACCTTCTGCATTTTTATTATTCAAATGTTTTCCTCTATACATACTTTTCTACGTACATTCTACATTCTCACACACACACACACACACACACGTGTAATTCTGTTCACACACCTGTTCAATGCACACACAACTGTGTGACCCTCAGGCACAACCAATCAGCTGTGAGCCTGTCCCTCCCCCATTGAGTGACAACCAATCAGCTGTAACTTTATAGAGAAAACCAATCAACCTTATAGACACTTACTGTGAGTTATTACAAAGTTCTCTCTAGTGTTTCATAAACACTTTATAAATTATAAGAGTTCTCCCTGCTGTCTCACAAACATTTTGTAAGTTATAACGGAGTTCTAGATCCTCTTTCATACAGTTTATAAATTATAAGATACCTCCTGTTTCACACACACTTTATTAAGTTATAACAGAGTTCTCTCTAGCATTCTATACACACTTTATTACTAAATTATAACAGAGTTTTCCCTGGCCTTCCATAATTTATTACTAAGTTATAACAGAATTGCCCCAGGTGTTTCATAAACACTTTATTACTAAGCTATAACAGAATTCTTCCTGGTGTTTTACTGCATTGCTTCACTGAGCAGAATTATTGTAACACACATTCAAGAGTGTGTGTGTGTGTGTGCGTGTGTGAGAAATGAGCACATGAGACAGCAGTGTTTTTGTTCTGGAGGCGTCTTGCTTTATTGGTGGTATTTCTCCACACATATCCCTTCCCTAGTATCCACTGA
>JAODXP020005604.1:0-5000 GCA_027497455.2 Sardinella longiceps | reverse complement strand
AATAATCAAAACAAACTGCTATAAAGTTGTCAGCCTCCTCACCTCGGAGCGGGCATCACGACCTCAGCACTGGGCGCGCGCTCAATCAGCACCTCGTTCTGACTGCTGTTATCGGCCATCGTATAGGTGCGCGTGTGAATTCGGCTCTCGTGCTAACTTGTATAAAACTGATGTTTCTGCGGCAGACTCGAAGTTAAAGGTCTGCTGAGACGAGGGAGGTTCAGAAACCTGTGGACTTCTGTATTTCTCTTTGGCCAACGGAAAGCCCCGGACTACCTGGAAGAGCGAGAGGGATCACCAAGAGCTCACTTGGAGAGCATTATGCTCGAGCTCTGATTGGCTGTGTCGAAGCTTCATCATCAGTTGATAGCTAAACTTGCATCTGAATCTGTACCTATTGCTCTTTGCTGAGAAGCCACAGAATTATAGGAGTGTAACGCTTGAATCAGAATTAGAATTATTGGCGCCAAATACATGCACAAGAATTTTGCCCTGGGTAGGTATAACTCTCTATACATCCAACTTATAGACATGTAGTAACATGCAATCAATAGACAAATTATATAGACACATTCTGTACAAAATACCCTCAATAAGCACTTATATTTACATACTGTATACAAAAAGACATAATATTCAAGACTAATGTACAGGATGTGTGTGTGTGTGTGAGTGTGTGTGTGTGTGTGTGTGTGTGTGTGTGAGTGAGTGAACAAGCGAGAGAGAGAGAGTTCTGCACAAAACACTTATACAGAGACATTATGAAATGCAGATTATATGTGCAATAAGTTAATAAACTGATTGGGTTACATTCTCCTGTGCCCTGCAAGTGTTCGCTGTTGGTTTGCAAAGTTTGTCTGCTCCAAATCTTCTTACCATGTTAGAGCTTGTGTGTCACTTTAACACACACATTAACATAGGGTTTGAATTACCAAGACTCCATAGTGTTCAGTCCCCAGACACACACAAGAGATGATATCTTACATGCTCACACACACACACACACACACACACACACACACACACACACACACACACACACACCTATCTTATCAGAAATATATGTGTTTGCAATTTATCTGCAAGAGACTATATGCATGAAGACATTGTTAAATAAATTCATTTGAAATTGTAAAGTTAAATTCTGTCCTAAATATGCGAACTCATCTCCAAGTATTTTTGTCTTAAAGTGTAGAGTTTTCAAACATGTTTAAACAATGGGCAAAATTCTGACCACATTGACCACAGTTTCTGATCCACAAGTCTGTGGTGTTGTTGTTATTGTTGTTGTTTTCAGTACCATTTTCCTGTAATTATTGCCACATTGTGTTTTGATTTTCTACTGTTTCATTTTGGCTTACAATAAACTGTACAGTACAGTCTCTCTTTCTTTTACTGTCTTTGAAAACTTTGCTGGTGATTACTCATATCAAGGATCATAACTATAACTGTAACAACAAATAAGGGAATAAAGTTGATTCATTTATACAGCATGTTCACAACATTCTTGGTCCTGGTCCTGGTGACATTACATTTTGATGAATTGCCAGACAAAAATATTTTTCTACCACACTGCCATTAATGCTTACAGTATATTTGATATGCAACAAACTTGAATGATTACTATTGAGCATTAAGCTCAATTCAACAAGAAAAGGGCTTGGCTATCAAAACCATCAGTAACAGACACAAGTCTGTTTATTCAGTCTATATCACCCAGGCATGAATCTATTTATTTCATTTCACATAGCCTACCACAGATAGTCTAACTATTTAGCCTAGGCCTGTATGACACAGACTGTCTATTTAGTTAACTGTTTCAGATAAAGAGAGATCTACAGATAGATGTAACATTTCTTTAGCCTATGTAACACAGACAGAAGTGTATCTATTTGACCTCTAAAAGTATATTTTATTAAGCCTTTATAACAGACAGAAGTGTATTTATTTAGCATTTATAACAGACAGAAGTGGGTATTTATTTAGCCTTTATAACACAGAGAAGTGTATTTATTTAGCATTGTAACACAGGGAAGTGTATTTATTTACTGTAGCAAAATAACACAGGGAAGTGTATTTATTCAGCCTTTATAACAGACAGAAGTGTATTTGTTTGACCTATATAACAGACAGAAGTGTATTTATTTAGCCTTTATAACAGAAGTGTATTTGTTTAGCCTTTATAACACAGAGAAGTGTATTTATTCAGCATCTATAAGCCAGACAGAGGTGTGTTTATTTCAACTATCCAGCACTGACAGGAGTCACTAAGGGGCTTTTCCAAGGATGGGCAAACGTAGGGACATCACCTGGGACACATGGGTGTCAACAAGTACAAAACATACTAAAACAATAAATACTGTACATCAGACACCTAGAGGCTATCTGCAGGCACAAACACACATCAGACTCCTATGGGTGTCTGCAGCACAAACACACTAAAATAATAAATACATCAGACACACAGGGGTATCTGCAGGCACAAACACACTAAAATAAATACATCAAAAACCTATGGGTGTCTGCAGGCACACACACACTCAACTAAATACATCAGACACACAGGGGTATCTGCAGGCACAAACACACTAAAATAAATACATCAAAAACCTATGGGTGTCTGCAGGCACACACACACTCAACTAAATACATCAGACACACAGGGGTATCTGCAGGCACAAACACACTAAAATAAATACATCAAAAACCTATGGGTGTCTGCAGGCACACACACACACACTCAACTAAATACATCAGACACACAGGGGTATCTGCAGGCACAAACACACTAAAATAAATACATCAAAAACCTATGGGTGTCTGCAGGCACACACACACACTCAACTAAATACATCAGACACACAGGGGTATCTGCAGGCACAAACACACTAAAATAAATACATCAAAAACCTATGGGTGTCTGCAGGCACACACACACACTCAACTAAATACATCAGACACACAGGGGTATCTGCAGGCACAAACACTAAAATAAATACATGTACATCAAACACACATGGTGAGGAGGGGGAGGGGCTACACATAAATGATCAATAAGAGAATTCGCAGACGTTTATTTCAATAGCTCAAGCATGAACCTTCATGTTTCTTTGAACAAATGGGTATACTGCCATCTTTGAGTTTGTGTGTGTGTGTGTGTGTGACAATGCTGTTAGTTATTTTACAGGTAGACTCATCCTCAATTGCCCCATATACAGTACTGTGGTTCCTAAATGGAGTGTGTGTCTCGTGTCAATGGAGTCCAGCTGAACTCTTTCACACCCCTCCTCCCTGGAGACAGCCCTGTCACTCAAAATGCTGCATTTCCATTGGTCCTCATAGTCCCAAAACCTGTTTCTGATTGGCCATTAGGGCAGCTTCCTCCTGTGGCAGTCGGGGACTTTCCTTAGCAGAAGCGCATCCCCATCTAGCCGCAGACATACTGGATAAACACACACACACACACACACACACACGCACACACACACACTGTGTTTTCATTTTGGCCTTCTATGAAACAGGATGTGTGTTCCCTTTTGGTGGATGAAATCGGAAACACTCGGGGTCAACCAACAGGTCAACTTAGTGTAGCCTAGCACCCCTCTGCTCTGAAAATGACTTTAAAGTAACTTACTGTAGCACCTCTGCTCTGGGTTAGATGTGTGAAGGGTGCCGTTGCTTAGTTACCAATAAAAAGGTCGATTCGATGGTCAAAATTTACAGGATTTTTGTCAGACACAGGTGGCAACCCTACAACCATATGGTATGGCATTTTACCCATAGGTTACCCATAGGTTCTAATAAACTAAAAATAGTCGTATTTTTATGTTTTTGAATAACGTGAATTACAGTCGACACCAATGCCAGTCTTATAACACTAACATGCCCAATTAGCTGGGGATCCTTTTATAGAGATCCTATGCAAGTCTGGTTGCATCATCCAGTAACCAAACAAAGCAGTTATTAAGCATTTCTGCCATTAATCCTCCATGTAAACCTGTGTAGTGGATAGCGAAAGCCGCGAACAAAATGTATCAACATGAAAATATATCAAAATGTATCATTGAATGGGCTGGGAAGGTACAAATTGCGTTGTAATTGAAATAGTAAGCTCCACCTAAGTCATGTGACCTGACTTGCCTGCTAACCAAAACAAATGGTGGACGCTCCCGCAGATCTTGCAAGTGCAATATCTGCCTCTAGGAGGCACGGACAAGCTCACGAAAGGGCTAATTTTACTCCGGAACAGGTAATTTATCAATCCCAAAGAGTTCTAACAGAGATACGTACTGAATAGGAGGAGACAAATCACTTCAGAAGTTCTCCCATTGAAATGCACTACGGCCGTTCGTAACGCAAAGATGGCGGAGTAGAGAAACTGGAAGTCCTGCCTTACGGTGGAAATAGCCAATCGCGTTGCTGAACGCTGTATGACTGACAGTTAGCTTTTTTGTTTCTTACCTCAGTCACTATGGTGATAGCCATGTCGCGATTGTCAGCGCAGGCGCAGTAAGCAATTTGCCTTTTTAAATAACGTCTTTTTAGCTTTGTTTTAGCGTCTGTCTGGTAGATTTTGGCACTGTTCAACTCATATTTAAACAAGGATTCACACCATATACTTTTTAAGTCCATACGACCAGCTAATCTGTACTTATGGACATTTCTCCATTCATTTTGGAGGGTCTGGTCTTGTTAAGCCCAAATAGCTGCCCGAAGGCGTGTCCAATATGGCGGCCGAGTGATGTGACTTGCCTTAGAAGGACTTTGGATCTAAGCAATGTAATGGTACAATGAATAGGAAATGTCAAAATTGTACCTAAATCTTGCAAGTGGGGGCTTTAAAGTGACTTTGTGTAGAAACCCTCTGCTCTAGTAACTGAAAATGACTTTAAAGTATCGTAAAGTGATGTAATCATGTTTCCTCAAAGTATCTTTATTGGTTTTAGAAAACAAAAAAAAGGGATTGCCGGTAAATATGAAAGGATGGTAACACTTTATTT
>JAODXP020005603.1:32500-35000 GCA_027497455.2 Sardinella longiceps | reverse complement strand
TTCAGTGTGTGTGTGTGTGTGTGTGACAGTGTGTGTATTTATTTCAGTGTGTGTGACAGTGTGTGTATTTATTTCAGTGTGTGTGTGTGACAGTGTGTGTTTTTCTTTCAGTGTGTGTGACAAGCCAGGGTCCTTTAGTATTCCGGAGCTAGACAGCCGTAGAGGAAAATGCAGTATAAGTTCTAAGTTTTAAGTCAAACAGAATATTTAATATGTTTAGCCTTTAAAACAAATTCATTGATTTGTGAAGTTACATCTATTAGCTATTTACAGCAATACAGAGTCCACTGAAAAGTATGTAATCTTTTGATAATGTAAGGGAAATTCTGCATTTAAGGTGTTTCTCCGAAGTTTTAAGACAAACAGAATGTTTAACTTTGTTAACATACGGCTACAGCTATTTAGTTTTTGGGACAAACTGAATGTTTAAAGTTTTTAACATTTATAGCTAGAAAAGCGCTCAGAGAGCGCAGACCCCCGCCAAGGCAATGCTGTCACAGATGGTGTTCTGGATCACCGATTGCCACCAAAATTGAATCAGTTCTTAGTTATCCATCCCAACACACACGTTGTCCGGAAATTTCATTCAAATCCATGCAGTACTTTTCGAGTTGCGAGATGTTGTACACAGATAGACAGACAGACAGACACACACACACACACTGGCGGAAACATAACCTCGGAGGTAACAATTTCATTGGTTTGTGAAGTTACAGCTATTAGCTATTTGAAGCAATACAGAGTCCACTGAGAAGTAGTCTTTTGATACTGTGAGGAAAATTCTGTCTCTGTATTTAACTTAATTGGAATTGAAACACACAGCACACACTAACCCTGCCTAAGGCTAACTATACTACAGCGGTGTACAGGGAGCAGTGAGGGGTTACTGTAGGTGCCTTGCTAAAGGGCATTTTGCCTGGGAATGAAACTGGTGAATAAGTGCTGTTGGACCTTCTAGATCAGGGGTGGCCAACCAGTGGGAGACCAAGAGCCACATATCTGACTATGTTACAGCAAAGAGCCACATCGGCACACGGAAGCATGAACCTGTTACAACTAACCTCTGCCAGACAGATGAATTGTAAATGTCACACCCCAATATGACAAGAGAAATGTACCCCAATAGTAAGATCACAAGTTCAATTCAAAGTTCAGTCCCTTTTGGAAAATCCTGGTCGAGGTTAGCATGGAGTGAGCTAGTGACGCTGAAATGTTGAAGCCTTGAAATGCACCAATGACGACTGACATATAAGGCAGAATGGCACTAAAACACAAACTTGGACATAAACGTAAGAGCCGCATGACTCCAGGCAAAGAGCCGCATGCGGCTCCCGAGCCTCGGGTTGGCCACCCCTGTTCTAGATGGCAGCTATAGTTTTGGCAGGAGCATAGCCTTCAAAGTTATCAATAAACAACGAGAAACTATGGATTTACAACGGCATAGAACGCGATTCAACCAATCACAATTGAGAACAGGAACTATCAGTTTAAGAATTTGAAATAGCATGTCCTCTGGATCATCAGCATCATAACATTCTAACATCCATTGACTTTGTGCTCTGGAGAGATGCATGGGAACTGTTAAGCCTGGTGCAGTAGGCAAGGGAAGCTACTGATTTTACATCATCCTTTCGTTCCAGATTAGCCGCTTTCGGGGATTATACTGTGTAACATCTGGTGAGAATAAAGTGAATCAAGTGGCTTTCAATTTTGAAATCAGTTTCCATACTAAGCTTAATTTGTTAACACGGGTTAGCAAGGGTGCCATAGCAACAATGTGTAATAAATGTGTCTGAAGCTAATATTTTATCTTTTTGGCTCAAACCAAGTTAAACCATAGGTGAAAACACAAACAATCACTGTCTTCACTAGCTTTGAGAGATGGGGGTGGCCGAAGAATAATACAAATTTGCAATCTTATTACATAGTTTAATTACATAGTTATTACATGTTTCTGTCATTCTGACAGTCGTGGCATTTAATAAGGTGGATCTCCCTTCATACCCAGCCTCCTTCACAAACACCATTTACACAGCTCTCTCTCTCTCTCTGTGTGTGTGTGTGTGTGTGTGTGTGTGTGTGTGTGTGTGTGTGTGTGTGTGTGGCTCCCGCTGGCTTTCCTGTCAGTGCTGAATGAATGGCGGAAAGAAGCAAAGAGCAACTCCCACTGTGTGTGTTAAGTGCATTGCTATTACTGTTATTGTTATTATGTGTGTGTGTGTGTGTGTGTGTGTGTGTGTGTGTGTGTGTGTGTGTGTGTGTGTGTGTGTGTGTGTGTGTCACAAGCTCCTCTGCTGGGTAGAGAAATTGAATGGGAGCCTTTGGAGCCTCATGCCTCCCTGTGTTCAGCTTTACTACATATGGTGGCGGTGTGTGTGTGTGTGTGTGTGTGTGTGTGTGTGTGTGTGTGTGTGTGTGTGTGTGTGTGTGTGTGTGTGTATGTGTGTGTTCTGCTGAGCTCCGCCACAGTGCGACCATCTCTTATTGATGTGGTTTTTAC
>JAODXP020005603.1:25000-27500 GCA_027497455.2 Sardinella longiceps | reverse complement strand
AGAAACCTTGGGCAGATCCATGCCTCATGGGCTCAACCCACCTGCCAGGGACCTAATAGAGTATCCGTACAGTCGGTAGTCTGATACATAGATTGACCACGGTTTACACAGAGTAACAGCATGAATGCAGAATGTTGTCTTAGAGTTACTAGATGGTAGAAAAAAAGAAAAAATATATATAGTTTGTGGGACAGTCAATAGGGAACTGGGAAACTACACTGTAGACCAAATATTCTTGAGTGCTATGCTCTAGAATCTTTGCTTTAGACCCTGTGATTCTAGATTGTTCTTCTCAGAAGGCTTAACCAGAGAGGGTTGAAGCGTAGCTCAGTATTGCATGATCGTTGGCGTAGCAGTGTCCGTGTGTAGCTCAAGCATATGTGGTGAGAGAGGTCAATAGTAATCTGTTTTTCGGAGAAGCCAGGTGGTGTAACAAGAGTGGTGACATAATATGGAATCTGTTTGGGCTGCCAGCAGGCGATGGGTGTATTTTTATAGCTATATTCATCCACTGACGTTCTTATCAACACAGCTGAAGCAGCGTAACATGTCTGTGTGAGCAGGTGTGTGTGTGTGTGTGTGTGTGTGTGTGTGTGTGTGTGTGTGTGTGTGTGTGTGTCTTTTAGTTAGGGGTGCATTTTCATAGTTATATCATCCACTGACATCTTATCAACACAGCTGAAGCAGCGTAACATGTCTGTGTGAGCAGGTGTGTGTGTGTGCTGTGCTGTATGCATAGCATCAGCTGTGTGTGTGTGTGTGTGTGTGTGTGTGTGTGTGTGTGCGTGCGTGTGTGTGTGTGTGTGTGTGTGTGTGTGTGTATGTTGGCTAGGGGTGCACACTCTTATTTATATTCATGTTCATTCACTGACATTGACATTCTTAATATCAACACAGCAGAAGCCAACATCAGAGGCTGAAGTTAACAGATGGGCTCAGTTAAGTCAGTTATTTGCTGGGCAGCCCTAGGAGAAAGCAGACAGCAGGGCTGCAATAACCTCATGAATGAATGTGTTATACATATATACAAGGCTTTGAACCGGTTCAAGGAATGAAAACGAAAACCTGAAACTGTTGTTATTTTGCTGGCAACAAAAACGCAACCAGAAACTTTTGATTTTTTTTTTTTTTTTTTTTGTTCCAGAACAGAAACAATTTCTTAAAAGTTAAAAAGGTTGTTATTGAGAAGGATTGTCTTCAATGAAATGGTGAGAGTCACCATGACTGTATGGAGAGAGCAGTTTGTCTTCGTAACGAACCAATTGGCAAAAACTTCTGGTTAGTGTATGCTTTACAAGTGCACGAGTCAAGTGTGTTTTGTTTTTATAAACTGTATCTATGTTAGGCATGTTAGGCACACCTGGCAAGCCTGTTTTGATGTGGTTGTTTATCGCTGAGTTTTGAAAGTGTTTTTATTTGGATCTGGTTTTGGAAAGGCTTTCCAGGACATCTAAACCAAGTGTAGAAGGCTATCACCATTTTTCCTGAAACACAACTTGTCCTAAACACACAGAGTGCTCACTTCATTTTGTGTTACATCATGTAAATCAAAACATGTTACTTAACTTCCAATGGTTACATGATTAGGCTGCTGAGCAGTAGATCCCTTGTCTTTGGCACCCCCTCATCCATCTAACACACACACACACACACACACACACACACACACACACACACACACACACACACACACACACAAACAGCCACACTCCTAATTTTAGATTTTCGAGATTCCCTCCTGATATGAATCATATTTATCTTCATAACCACGAGGCGGAAAGAAAAGAAAACACTCTTTGAAGTTTGACATTTTCCTCAATAGAAATGCCACCTTCCATCATGAGTTTGCACCACATTACGGGGTAACGAATGACTAACTTTGGCAGAGAGAGAGAGAGAGAGAGAGAGAGAGAGAGAGAGAGAGAGAGAGAGAAGGAGAGAGAGAAAGGAGAGGGAGAGAGAGAGAGAGAGAGAGAGAGAGAGAGAGAGAGGAGAGAGAGAGAGAGAGAGAGAGAGAGAGAGAGAGAGAGAGAGAGAGAGAGAGAGAGAGAGAGAGAGAAGGAGAGAGAGAGAACGCCGTCTGTGGCATTTATGGAAATGAGAAGCCCAGGGGGAGTTGTGGGATTGCAATCAGACTCAGATGGAGACAAATAACATTAAAGGGGGCTGATATGGAGTTGGGGTGGTGTGTGTGTGTGTGTGTGTGTGTGTGTGTGTGTGTGGGGGGTGGGGTGGGGGTGAGGGTGATAAGACATTTAAAGTTGTGAATATGAGTTTTATAGGAAATGAAACACATTTTCTCACTGAGGCGGCCTGACTTGGCACAAGGACTGGAGAGAGCTCTGCACACACACACACACACACACACACACACACACACACACACACACACACACACACACACACACACACACACACACACACACTAACAAATGTGCACATACTCATACAAAATAAGACAGACACACATGCATACACACATGCATACACACACACTCTA
>JAODXP020005602.1:40000-47500 GCA_027497455.2 Sardinella longiceps | reverse complement strand
CTGGTACTCACTTCAAGCAATCCGATTGGGTGAACTAGGACGATGGCTGAAATACTGTACGTCCATGAAATATGACCAGATCAAAAATCATGACTTTCAGTTCAGAAAAAAACATCACAGAACACACAGATCTATTGTACATTTATAGGTTATGGATTGTGGCAGAGTTGAAGTGACAGAAACCGTGTCAATGGACGTTCTCTCTGTGTTCCTGTGTTTGTTCTCATGTAGGCTACTCATGTATAGCCTGACATAGCCCGACCATAATACTCCTGTTCATCCGTATTCATGGTCTGGAGGTTCTTTAACCTGACGCGATTATACTGCGGAGGGGAGGGCATTCACTCCTGGTTTGAAACGATTGGAAGGCTCGTCTAATCAGCTTCGCTTATTGGCCGGTAGACTCTCTACCGATGTAAACACGCCCCAGAGGACCGTTCCCAGACCATGGATACGGATGAACATTCATATTATGGGCGGGCTATGTCAGGCTAACTCCATGTAGCCCACTGACTGTACATATCACAGTAACCTGTGATTGTGAGGGAGTGAGGGAGTGTGAGGGATCTGATTTGAGGACTGTGATTAATGTGATTAGGAAGGCTGTTGTGATTACTGTATGTGGGTTGTGATTGTGGATTGTGATCAGGAAGGCTGTTGTGATTACTGTATGTGGATTGTGATTGTGGATTGTGATCAGGAAGGCTGTTGTGTTTACTGTATGTGGGATTGTGATTGTGGATTGTGATCAGGAAGGCTGTTATGTTTATAAGGACTATGCTGTGACAGATAGCTGTGATTATGAGGGAGAGAATGGGAGGGATGTGCGGTGATTGTTATTCTGTTGTGTGTTTTTGACTGTTATGAGAATGGTGGTTATGTTATGATAATGATAATGGGATTATGATGACTGTTATGATTATAATGGCTGTGCGGTGATTGAGCATTGTGATTATTTGGCTGTTGTGATTATATGTGGGTGATGTTGTGATTATGTTGTGTTGAGGTTGCAGCATGCTCACATTTTCCTTTAGAGGCCATCTTTAGGAGTCATATGACAGTAATATGATGTGATGTCATTGTAATCTAAACAGTCAGTTTCTTTCATTTTGTGTGTGTCTGTGTGTGTGTGTGTGTGCGTGCGTGCGTGCGTGTGTGTGTGTGTGTGGCTAGTAGGGTGGGGTGGTGGAAACATTGTATTTTGTAGATATATGCTTATGTATTTTCTATGGGTGGGTACGTGATAGTTCAGAATGAAAGCCATCCATACTCATACACGTGTGTCAACTGCACTGACCTCACACACACACACACACACACACACACACGTGTTAACGGCACTGACTTCCTTCCTGTGTTTTTCAGGACACGTGTGTCTGTCGGGACAGGAACTCGCCGAGAGGAGAGGAGGGGAGGGGAGAGAAGAGTAACGGAGAGGAGTGAAGAAGAGAGGAGAGGAGTGGAAAGGAGAGGAGGATAAAAGAGAGGAAAGAAGAAGACAGAGGCCTCATGTAGGCTTACCCACACTAAGGTACAGAGGAAAACTTTCTGAATGGGAGGGAAGGAGGTAGTGTGTGTGTGTGTGTGTGTGTGTGTGTGTGTGTGTGTGTGTGTGCGGTACAGTTATTGTACAGCTGAGGGTACAATGCTGAATTAACAGATTATGAAGGTAGTCATACATTCCTGCACATTGAACATATCTGCAAGGAGAGAAATGCATTCTTGTTGTTATTATTATTACTATAATCTCTGTCATGGCCTCATCATAAAGACTGTTTGAATTAAATAATGAAACTGTCCAAATACAGTCAGGATTGATCATATCTTTACAAATATAGACTGGATGGACCATATAATATACATTAAACATTTTTGTGTCTTTATGCTTTTGTTCTGAATCATCTCCGTCTCTCATTCCTTTCCTCTGCTCTATTCTAGATGACCCACTGAAGATGCCATTGGAGGAAACAAGTCGTGTGATTGGAGGACATGAGTCATGTGACCGGAGGAGAGGAGTCATGTGACTGAGGAGAGGAGTCATTTAATTGGAGGACATGAGTCATGTGACTGGAGGAGAGGAGTCATGTGGCTTTTTCAAGATGACATAACGTTACAAAACGTTTCATACGTCACCCATAGGGATGAATGGGAACGGTTACGTTCCGATACAAAACGTCACGACTGCTGAATTCACCAATGTAATCGGAAGAGAGGAGTCATGTGATTGGAGGAAAGGAGTCATGTGATTGGAGGAAAGAAGTCATGTGATTGGAGGAGAGGAGTCATGTGATCCTGATCACCCCAGCATGGCATCACTGAGACCTGGGGCCGTCTAACCTGTGCTGATGAACATGAGACATCCTGAGAAGATTCAATGCAAACGCTCTCACACATCATCAATAGGCACACAGACTCTGCAGCTGTACTGTTTATTTGTAAATAAATATGCCCTCTGTTTAAAAACAACTGTTAATAAATATGATATTTTTCTTTATCTCAAATAACGTCTAAATGTCTCATTGCTCCCAGCAGCTTATATGATCCATCCAAAATGGATGATGGAAACCATTCGGATGCGTATGTGCATAAGTCTGATTGTGTTTGAAATGTGAAATGGACAGGTTCTCACAGGCTCACAGGTTCTGGGGGGAGGGCCCTTGATGAGTCTGGAACTGTATTGATAAGGGATTGGAAGGGGCCCCATGGCCATTGCTCTTGCATAGGGCCCAGAATATGGTGCTACATCCCTGCACGTAATAGGATAGCGCTATGACCGTGGTTCTGGCCAATCACACCAACAAGCCAATCACCAATCAGAGCAACAAACATGATGATTTAAACAACGCCAAGCCTGCCCAGTGATCCCCTGCCCCAAAGAGCAAGAAACATGATGATTTAAACAACGCCAAGCCTGCCCAGTGATCCCTGCCCCAAAGAGCAACAAACATGATGATTTAAACAACGCCAAGCCTGCCCAGTGATCCCCTGCCCCAAAGAGCAACAAACATGATGATTTAAACAACGCCAAGCCTGCCCAGTGATCCCCGCCCCAAAGAGGGCTGAATACCTCTATATTAGAAAATTACATCAGTGTGTATGTGGGAAGGATAGGTGATCCAAAATTTAAAAATCACTGCACACTGGATTTAGCTGAGTTTATTCAGAGACCAACGCATTTTGAAATGGTCTTGACCACTGCCCAATCAACAGTCCATTTGTTTACACATACATGTAGACCTAATTATGGCCAGGCATGGACAGACCAAAGGGCATACGGGACAATGCTCCAGTCGGTCGATGGCCATTTTTGTGCCGGTACTATAGGAGGTTCAAATAGTCATTGGCCAGTTAAAAATATCACTTCAAAACCTCTACAACTTTTTCCCAAGAGGTTGGACAAGCTCAATATTATATTGTATGGACTTAGATAGAAGAGGGTTGCCTCACCCTGGTTATGGTAACACAGAGACAAATACTGACTGAAAAGAGAAACCAGACAATAAATTCCGATCATCATTGGGATTAAGTGGTCCAGTGGAAGAGAGCAGGGTTGCAAATCACAAGGTTAGATGTTCACATCTCATTTCAGACATGCAGAAGTGGAGAGAAGAGGTTTTGTTTTGTTGGGACAAAGTAACAGGGTTGAACAAGTTAGGCCCTAACCTGTAAGTTGTACCACTAATGATACCTTAGTGATGTGTCCTAACCTAGTACAGAAAAGGCCCTAACCTCTGAGATCTGGGAACACTTCTCCTAAAACAGGGTTGACCAGTGTTGTAGCCTCCCCAACTAGACTTGATAGAGCCAGTCTCCTCAATCAGACCTGATACAGCCAGTCTCCTCAACTACACTTGATATTGACAGTCTCCCCAACTACACTTGATACAGTCACCCTCCCCAACAATTACACATTTCCCTAACAACCAGGTGGCTCAGTGGAAGAGTGCTGGTCTGCAGTGTGAGTATGTATGCTGCCTTGGAGGATATGGGTTCAAAGCCTGAGAGGGAAGTGTTTGCGTGTGTGTGTGTGTGTGTGTAAGAGGAGAACTTGGGGAAAGAGGTTTAGGTAGAACAATGAATGAATAAAATTCTTTTTGGTTTCTGCAGTGCCAATTATGCGGCAACAAGTTGCAGAGTTTAACCACCTAAAAAACTTCATAATCCCCTGCATCTATCCTGCATTTCTTCGGGGGGCCAAGTAAGCCCCCCCATTACTTTACTCTTTCAAGCTCCATCTTCTGCTCCTCTCCCCCTGGGCTTCATCATTGGCTAAGTCCATGGAGGTCCTCTGTCAGCAGGCAGAGCCGGGATTGAACCAGCAACCTTGAAGATGGGGATCTCTGATGCTACCGCAGCACCACTGGCTCCTCCGGGGTGGTGGAAAGTTCCCTGTTCAGACAAGTCCTTGGGTGCCAGTATAGTAAAGCGCTTAAAGAATGTCTTTAGTCAACATTTATGTTTTCATCCAAATCAACCCACATTGTGCAAACTATAAATTACATGAGGGCCAGTCACCCACAAGAAGAACAGTGGCAAGTGGGAATCTAACCCATAATTTACAAGGGAATTAACATGGTAGCCACGTTCCTTAACCATTACACCACCAGGGTCAGGGACCGCCAAGGTCATGATCTTGATCCCCTTTCAGGCCAAACTCAGGCAACAAACCTGAGCTTGTGTAAACTTGTTTCTAGTTATTCTCTCTCCCAGCCATTCAAGACCTTCCTGGTCAGTTAAGAAGGATTCTGGGCTTCTCGGTTGACTGGTCAGGAAGTTGGACTCATGATCCAAGTTTGCTGTCACTGTGAGTTCACAGGTTCAATCCTCGAGACAGTCGCCATCTACTGAGGAAATGTGAGTTTAATAATATTTACAAGCAGATAATATTTGTTAGCAGTTTAAATTAAGCTATTAAGTTAAACACTTATGTAGGTCCAACATGGGCACACATTTCTGAATGGAAAAGGGCCCCACAGTGGGCAGCCTCTAGTGTGGCGCCCAGACATGCCCGTCATTTCACAATGGTACAGTGGGCATACAGTCCCATTCTTTGTAGGCCCTTCACTTCGGGATCCACCTGATATTATATAGTCATTGAGATCCACACATATGCTAGTTGCTGAAATTGTGTATTGTATTATTAGTGTATTAATTATGCTAATTTGGCTAATTATGCAAATTGACCAACATATGCAAGTTAGCATACGGCATACTGGAGACCCATACTATACATTTCTGTTATAAAACTTTGGTCTACTCAACATTTCCAGGTTGACCCTTCTGGCAAATAGACTATGGTGACTTCTGAAGTTGAAAAAAAGTATCCCTCCACATACAGGAATATGGCTGATGCACACACACACACACACACACACACACACACACACACACACACACACTCTCTCTTTCTCTCCAGGAGTCTAGACTGCAGCTGCTTGTCTCTCCACTGGTGAAATATGCCTTCTCTTCCTGCTGGGGTCAAAGACAGAAAGACAAGAGAGAAGGCGGGAAGTGAAATAGAGAGAGAGAGAGAGAGAGAGAGAGAGAGAGAGGTGTGTGTGTGTGTGTGTGTGTGTGTGTGTGTGTGTGTGTGTGTGTGTGCGCGCGAAAGAGAAAGAGTGTGTGAAAGAGACAGAAAGAGGGAGGGAGTCAAAGTGCCTATCCAATGATAGTCTGAAAACGATATTAAATTACCCTGCTTAGTAATTTAGCCACGGACTGAGGGTGTGCACATGGAGTTGGGGGGTGTTGGGGGGTAGAGACAGGGTCGAGGGTTGGGGAGTGGGGGTGTTTGGGGTGGGGGGGTAAAGACAGGGTCGAGGGTTGGGGGGGTTGGGGGGTAGAGACAGGGTCGAGGGTTCCCCCAAGTTCACATGCTCCACAGCCTTTGTTATGCTAACTACTTAACCCTCAATCAGCCGTACAAACACCAGGCCTTAAGAGACTCCAGTCACACAGCATGGACTACAGACAGACAGCAATATCAGACAGACAGCATGGACTATAGAGATCAGACAGACAGACAGACAGCATGGACTATAGAGATCAGACAGACAGACAGCATGGACTATAGAGATCAGACAGACAGCATGGACTATAGAGGAACTTCAGACAGACAGACAGCATGGACTATAGAGATCAGACAGACAGTATGGACTATATAGATCAGACAGACAGTATGGATTATAGAGATCAGATAGACAGACAGCATGGACTATAGAGATCAGACAGACAGACAGCATGGACTATATAGATCAGACAGACAGACAGCATGGACTATAGAGGGCAGTCAAACAGACAGACAGTATGGATCTTAGACAGCCTCACAGATTCTTCAGACAGACCGCAGGGACTTCAGAGACCTCAGAAAGATAGACAGAGAGACAGACAGACAGCATGGTCCTCAGACAAACACACCTCAGAAAGATAGACAGAGAGACAGAGAGACAGACAGACAGCATGGTCCTCAGACAGACACACCTCAGAAAGACAGACAGACAGAGAGACAGACAGACAGCATGGTCCTCAGACAAACACACCTCAGAAAGATAGACAGAGAGACAGACAGACAGCATGGTCCTCAGACAACCATCATGGACCTCAGAAAGATAGACAGAGAGACAGACAGGGATGTGAATGAGAGACACATGGCTAATGGAAGTTCCAAGACAATCGGAGGACAATCACGGGGAAAAAACGACAAAAAAGGGACGGGGCAGAATAAGGTGAATAGGCTTCCCCAGGACCGCTGCTGGGAGCAACACCTCTTTCTTATGACCCACTGGGCTCATCCAGATTAATTAAGGAATGGGACCTCAAAATGAGTCTACTAACAGTGACAAGGGATGATTATAAGAATGAATGTAAAAATGAGACATTAATTGTTGAGAAAAATTACTTTCCCCATTTTCCCATTCATAATTCAATTCCACACATCAATGAATTCTTACTAAATATCTTTAAAAATCATCAATTTGACCCCAGCCAGTTGACAGAGGAAGTGCTGTTCATGGTCAGCAGTTCATTGGGTTACGCTCTTGTAGAACTGAGAGTCAAGCACAGGTCATGACCTTTCACCCCTGGGGGTCATCAGCAGGCTGCTCCAATGGCCCTTGCTGCTGGTTAAAGATCCATGGAGTCACACACACACACACACACACACACACACACACACACACACACACACACACACAGCCCCAGTGGCCCTTGCTGCTGGTTAAAGGGATGATCCCTGTTTCATGGACTCCCTGGAGTATCAGCACCACCCGTCACTGATCAGAGCCACATTCCTGTCACGCACACACACACACACACACACACACACACACACACACACACACACACACACACACACACACACACACTCCAAATGTGTCCTTGGAGAGTTCCAAGAAGATGGTTAAGTGGCCAACCTGGTGCCTTATAGTACTTTTTAGCAAGTATGTTACAAGTGCCACCAGTGATTTCACCTGGTTGTGTTAATTCAACACCTTTACCCCC